>VZTV01043737.1:2253-61357 GCA_013400875.1 Anhinga rufa | reverse complement strand
ATTAGGAAAAGGCTCTTCACCCATAGGGTGAAGCACTGGAACAGGCTCCCAGGGAGGCAGTCACAGCACCAGGCCTGGTGATATTCAAGAAGCACTTGGACAATGCCCTCAGACACATGGTATGAATTTGGGGTTGTCCTGTGCAGGGACAGGAGTTGGACTTGATGATCCTTGTGGGTCCCTTCCAACTCAGGACATTCTATGATTCTATGGTTATTTGACAGCTATGGGAGTTATGAATCCCAGGGACTACCTGACCTTAGGATGCTACTTCTAGGCTGCATCACATTTAAGTAAGTGAGACTGGATTCCTTAGGACTGGTGTCTATACCTGGATCAGAGGCATGAAGATCAGGGAAAGAAAAGCTATGTTTAAGCTAAAGGGTAGTGTTGGCCCAAGAGCAAATATTACCTCTGAATATACTGAAAATGAATATTTGAAAAGGTTCCTGGGTATTAAAGTAATCAACTATTTGGACAGTCTTCTAGTAGGAAGAATAAGAACAAAAAGCTGGACTGTCTGTAATGTGGAGTCCAAAGTGTTTTATATAAAGTGGTGTCTGCAACAGCAAAAAACTGAATTTAATGGCTAAAATGCTCTTAAACATCATCAGATATTTTAAGGTGGCAGACCTCAGTCATATATAGTATTTATTCCTGATCACTGCTAAAATGGGTGTCCCATTTCTATGCTCTTTTCACTGCAATAAATGTTGACTTTTGGAAGTCAAATAACTATTGTAGGCTGGCTGGGGAATGCATTTAGAAAGAAAGGCTTGACATGGTTTTGCTAGGAGATCCTTATCAGTGGAAGCAAAAAGAAAAAAGAAACGTGTCTGTTATATTTTACCAACATGAAGGCTCCTCAAGGTCTCTGCCATTCAGGACCCAGCAGGAATTTTCCAACTGAGGAAGGGAAAGAGAAATGTTTACTAAAAGACAGATTGCAAACATCCAGCTACCTGTTCTTTAATTGATCTTTTACACTGGGAACATTCAAGAGATCTATACTCGTGGTTAGGCTGTTATTTGGAAAGCCAGTAAAATACGTTCTGCTGAGAACTGCTTCATATTAAGCCTGCAACCTGGGGATTTTTTAAAACACAGCAATTGTCTTGAACATGCATTTCAGGGCAGACACTGCTCTGTATATTTAAAGCAATGACTTGTCTTTCAGACCCACAGGGTTATTTTTTTTTCTGCTTGATTAAGAAGCATAAGAAATAACACAAAGGAGAGAAAAAATGGATATTAGGTAGGTTTTTGTTAAATACAACATTAGCTCTTTCCTGAACAGGAAAGGCAAAAAGCCAAGGGAAGGCCCTGTCAAAACCCTAATTCTAAACATCAGATGGTCCTAAATTTTTGCAGGCTTGATTCTGCTCCTCCTTGCATCAGCAGTATTCTAAACAGCTGCACTAACGTCCAAATTTCACCAGAATATATGCAATTAGAATCATGACCCAGCTTTCTACAATAGGCCAGGTCTGACACCTCTACACTTGGAAGTCTGGAAGGTAAGTGTGAATGTTCTCAAGTAGGGAAACTGCCAAATTCAGTCCATGGGGCTCCACCTAGTTCCCTGAAACATGATGGGAAAGTCCAGAAATGGGGGAATGATGGTCACATGAAATAGCTGTTCACTGAACAATCATATTGTCGTTTTTAGGAGAGGCACTTTTATACTTAGTCATATTGACCTTTAGTTTCTTATTGCTGCAGATTAATCTCCTCTTTTGTGCTCTTTTCCCAGCCCCTTCAATCAGTATCTTCTTGATGAGAAGATGACTAGTAATTAGAAGATTAAGTTCTGCTTAAGAAAAAAGTTTGAGTCTTTATCAGTTACCCTTTGAATTGCTGCTGCTAGGAGATGCAGACACAGAAAACAGATTTAATGTTTATTGCTATGCTTCCTATCTGGTAACATGAAACTACATTTATATCTCCTAGGTTCCTATCTCGTACTCATAAACAAACCTGTCTTCTTCTATGTAGCAGCAAAGCTTTGGTAGAAAAGCAGAGAGGATGAACAACCCTGTAGTCTCTCAGTCCTTCCTCCTGGGATTGAGTGCACCCTCAGCAAGTTTGCAGATGACACCAAGCTGAGCAGTGCAGTTGACACACGTGAGGGATGGGATGTCATCCAGGGAGACCTGGAGAAGCTGGAGAGGTGGGCCTGTGAGAACCTCATGAGGTTCAACAAGACCAAGTGCAAGGTCCTGCACCTGCGTCAGGGCAATCCCCAGTATCAATACAAGCTGGGGGATGAAAGGATTGAGAGAAGCCCTAAGGAGAAGGACTTGGGGGTACTGGTGGATGAAAAACCGGACATGAGCCAACAATGTGTGTTTGCAGTCCGGAAGGCCAGTTGTATGCTGGGCTGCATCAAAAGCAGCGTGGCCAGCAGGTCGAGGGAGGTGATTCTGCCGTCTGCTCTGCTCTGGTGAGACCCCACCTGCAGTGCTGCGTCCAGCTCTGGAGCCCTCAGCACAGGAAGGACATGGACCTGTTGGAGCGGGTCCAGAGGAGGGCCACGAAGATGATCCAAGGGATGGAACACCTCTCCTATGAGAGAGCTGGGGTTGTTCAGCCTGGAGAAGAGAAGGATCTGGGGAGACTATATTGCAGCCTTTTAGTACTTAAAGGGGGCTTATAAAAAAGATGGGGACAAACTTTTTAGCAGGGTCTGTTGTGATAGGACAAGGGGTAATGGTTTGAAACTAAAAGAGGGTAGATTTAGACTAGATATAAGGAAGAAATTTTTTATGATGAGGGTGGTGAGACACTGGCACAGGTTGCCCAGAGAGGTGGTAGATGCCCCATCCCTGGAAAGATTCATGGTCAAGTTGGACGGGGTTCTGAGCAACCTGCTCTAGTTGAAGATGTCTCTGCTCACTGCAGAACGGGTTGGACTAGATGACCTTTAAGGCTCCCTTCCAACCCAAACTATTCTATGATTCTATGCTTCTGTCTCCTTGTCTCTGATATTAAATTCCCTGGTACTAATGGATTATGGCCTACAGCATCATCGATATTATTAAGAACAATATTGTTACATTGGAAACTCAATCAACCTTCACCTTTTACATTAATTGTTAGGGGCTTTTCTCATGTCAGCCCAAAAGGAAGTAAATATCCTGGCTCCATGAAACTTCTCAGACATAAAAAACAACAAGTAATGATTGTTTTCCCTTCACCCTCAAAGGAAAAGAGATAATTAGAAAAGAAAAGAAATAAAGACAGTGGTGAAAAAAAGGGAATATATATGGTGCTATAGATACTTCATAAGAAATTCTGCCTGCTTGCATTTGCATGCTGCACTAGCAGTTCAGCTATTTCTCAGTGGCAAATGAGTTACTTTCACAGCAGGTTTTCATGCATCTTTTGGTGGACCTGGGGCTAAGGACTGTCTACCTGTGATTTGTCATTCTGCTTCCCAATGCATTTCTGCACGTTTCCACACATGCAATGAAAACTCCTGTAATCTCTTCTCCTTTTGAGTACAGCTGGTAAAGGCAAGGATCCCCAGGGAATTCTAAAGCAAAATCTTATTCCTGTTTTATGATGACAGTTAACTTGAATTAAAAACAAGCAAACAAACAAACAAAAAGATTCTTATTTAACTCAAAACGGAACTGACTTTTTGGACTAAAATTTCAGAGTTGAATAATCAGAACTTTGATATCTTCCTATATGTGTTTATGAAGCAATATTGTCCCAAATGGCTAATGATGCAGTGCTTTCTGAGTCCTGCTGAATGTAGGAATAAACCTATTTTAAGTTAATTCCCAGTCAAAGAGTTTGAAAAGCCACACCCTTGCTATTGGCATTGTTTATTTGCAACAGCAGAAGTCTGATGATTTTCATCCTGAAAATACCAAGAACTCGGTCCCTTATCCAGCAAAGCCCTTCATCATGGGGCTTAATTTTGAAACACAAACAGTTCCTAGTGACAGAGTAAGTCATTTTCAACAGCTTCAGTTAAGCACACACATCCTCCCAGACTAGAGGGATTTTTTTCTATGTTTTTCAGAGCACAACTTTTTTAAAAAATGTCTGTGCTGTTCAGAGCAGAACACTTTTAAAAAATGTCTGTCAATAGAGGGTAACTGTTGTTGGCTGTGGTGCTTTGTATAGGCAAGCAGGGCAGGAGAGGGGGGACCACCTCTAGCAGGCAGTGGCATTTGGGAGGAACAGAAGGCTTGTCTTCATGCCTTAAAATTTCTATTCTTGTTCATCCCAAAGGTTTGGTTTCAAAACATCAGGCTCCCACAGGCTTTGGGGGTTTCTACTTGGTTTTAGAGACACGTGGGTCCACTGCAGACTTCTGTGCAGTGGATGAAATGCTGTGGAGGTGGAGGATGAAATGGCACAGCATTGCTCAGCCCTTGGAGGTGTAGGAGGTTCTGGTGAAGGAGGCTCCTGTGCTTCAGACTAAAACCTGGCCCAGGCATCACTCCACTGTACTGTGGGCTTTTAATCTGATGGAGCCTTCTTTATTCAAATGGCATTGCTCTCAACTGACTTCAGGAGTGAAAATCGATCCTCTTGAATAGAAATGTTTCAGTCCTTAATTATAACTGGGTTTTAGTAACTTCCCCTCTACTGCTTTGGCCATGCAGTATTTTCTTTCATTTCTATGCCTGCTTGGGAAGAAATCACCTGTAGATCATCACCTGTAGGCATCAATTCTTCTGTAGAAAGGAAGAGTTTTTGAGGGCAGATGCACAGGAGATAGATGTGTCCTTGTGTTGACAGGAACTGTTACTGGTGTGGACCAGTTTCATTTCAATATCACTATAAAGCACGAAGCCAATAGCTTTGTGGATAGTGAAGCACATACCGAACACACTCATCTGATCCTTACTAACATGAAATGGACTCTGACTCAGATGGGTTGAAGGCAGGTCAAGCTGAAACCATCTTGCTTGCAGCAAACAAAGCAGTGACTGACAGTGTACAGGTAGGTGCATAGATAGTTCAGGCTAGTGAATGTGGTGGCATGCATGAGATGTCCTCTGGCTGTAGGAATATAACAAGGGACTGTAGGGTGGAAACCAGCCTTAGCAGCCGAAAGCCTTCATGTTCAGGACCTCAGAATGTGGTTCACCAGGAATGTTCCGTAATAATGTAAAATATGGTGGGATTTTTGCTTTGTTTTGTTTTGATTTGTTTTATGAGAGTTTACTGCTACTTTTAGTGGCCTTCCAGAGATGAGCTTTCAGCTAATGTGGAGTGCATTTACAGTGCTGGCAGTATGAAGTGCTCTCTGATGAAGCAGACTTTATGCAGTTTCATTTTCTGCATTTGTCTTGGTTTAAACAAATGAGAAGGAAATAGTTAATGATTAAACTTAACAGATAACACTGTTTACAACTACTGAACACATTGAAAAGGCTTTTCTGTGTGCAGCACTTTTATGCCTTGGAGGATTCTGCTTGTATACAGAAATGACAGT
The DNA here is from genome assembly GCA_013400875.1 of Anhinga rufa. Lineage (NCBI taxonomy): Eukaryota > Metazoa > Chordata > Aves > Suliformes > Anhingidae > Anhinga > Anhinga rufa. The sequence goes on along the minus strand of VZTV01043737.1, from coordinate 55,899 downwards.
CATTTTGCTCCCAGCTACAAGTAGTAACACTGGAGTCGCATGTTTGCTCAAACTCTTGCTTTGAAATCTTACTTCTGTTCTTTCTTGGCATTGCTTGTTCCAATCCAGAGTCATTCAGACTGAAAAGACATCCTTAACCTGTGTGAATGGGAAGCATGAAAGCCACAGGTGAAGGTCTGTCAGTTAAATAAACTAGTATAATAAAGTAAATAATGCCAAGGGAAAATTAGCTACAAAACCTTACCCAGAATTTTGTGCTGCTTTTGCCATTCAGAAAGTTGGCCACTTCAGCTCCTGATATCCGAAATATCACCTTTGGGTCAAATATTTTTAATGCAGGGTTTTCGCTCCTGCGTACCATGAGGTACTTAGAACTGTCAGAACAGGCAAAAACTGCAAAATGCTCCTTCAAATGAAGTCAAAGTGATCGTTTTGAAAGATACATTTCAAAATGATTGTTATTCTAAGACATCGGGTACCGTCTCATAATGCGTTGAGCATCCTTGCACTCATTATCATTAGAAAGTCAGGAAGAGCTTGATGGGATGTAGGACGGAGCAGCGGACTGGTTGTGGAGTTCGCAGTTTCCTTCCCCTTCCAACCTCTGACATGAACCAGAAAAGTGAGCCTTTTTTTAAAAAATGACTGTAGTGACCATCTGAATCATCATCATGGACATTGAGGCTGATGATTTGCTTTCCTGAACCTTGCCTTGACAACTTCTTTCCAAATCTATGGAAAATATTATTACTGCCATTTGTTCAGGGAAAGAATTGCTCCCAACAGACAAGAATAGGGAAATCGTTTCATTGAGTTCTGTTGTTCTTTGCCACTACATGGCAATCTCAGCTCTTAAATTTTTAGTTATGAAATAACTAAATAATGAAATGCAAACTAGAGTCTCATGGTTAAGGAACCATGCCCCATAATACATCTTTAAATTGAGGTTTTAATGCGTATAACTTAGAGCAGTTTTAATCAGTGCACTATATATTTTTATTACTATGAAAGAGCTCTAGAGACATTATTTATGAGGAATCAAGTGAGATTTTATGGTGGGAACTTTAAAGGGCCTCCTCTCACCTAATTAACTAAAAGCAACTCCACCAAAATCAGTGAAATGATGTGACATTGAGCAGGATCAGAGCTTTCTCCTCCAACTTTACTGAGCATATCTGACTTCCTGGACATCCTTTAGATAATCTGATAGTTAACAGAAGACTTCAATGGCTGCTGAGTGTTTGCCTGTTGAACCAATTTCTAAAATATGGTCAGGTTTTTATGCTTAATAGAAACCCCAAGATTTCTCAATACCTGAGAACACAACATGGAATCTCGCATTGCTTTTTTTTTTTTTTTTAAAGAATAACAGATGTTCTTATCTGCCTTGTAGATATCTGGTTGTCTAAGAATCTCCCCTAGTTTGGGGAATATTTTAAGGACAAAAGATTTGTGTTGACTTTTCAGAAGCAGGATAAATATGTTCTGCTTCAGAGGAAAGAATTTCTTCATAAACATTGAGAGTGGAACTAAGCAACTTGGCTTCAGGTGAGTTGTAAACTGACCTGCTTGTACAGAACATGGGAAATAAAACTATAGGAATTTCATTCCACTTAGTTGTAGAAGAGACCAAGGAAACTGTCTTTACTGAGTGAAAACTGCCTTTTGTGCAGTGTAAAGTGGAATAAGCCCCAGTTTAAAAAGACCACAAAAATGTCATGAAATGCAAAGAAAAAGCCTATGTCAGTGATTCCACAGAAATGTTTTGAGCAACTACAGAATTTTGCTAGGCAATGCTTGCAGAATGAACTGGAAACACTTTTCTTAATGATCAATGTGCAATATAAAAGTCACATGATTTTCTCTCATCCCAAAGGACTGAAAGTTCAGAATCTCAGTCAAAACTTTTTTCTGATTTAGAGCAGCACTTCTGGCCCTGAGGAAGACTGCTATTCAAACACAGTTTGGACAACTTTGTAAAAGAAGATATACTACCTGCTATAGGAACGCAGGTCCTAAAAAGTCAACATGCAGCTGGCAGAAAAGGCAAGCAAAATCCCTGATTGTTTAAAATAACAATGAAATGTTAAAATTGTCTTGATTAAAGCTCTGTTCTAACTGACTCTTTTAATTAATGGAGTCATTGTCTCTTAGGACCAGAGGAGACCATCAGCTCAAAGTAGAATTGCATCCTATTATTTTTCTGGGGAGTCCAATACATTGTGTCTAACTCAAGCATGTCTTTCGGAAAGGAAAATGAGAGAGAAAGCGAAGAGACAACCTAAGGACACAGGCTGGCAAACTGGTCTTGGCTTACATGGTGACCTGCAGCCATTCAGAAATGAAAAGGAAAATTGTTAAAGTAAAAGCATCTTTTGGGAGGTGCAGCAGCAGAGGTGGTTGTGGAGCTCCTCTTGCAGTGGTCACAGGCCTGCAGGAACACTAGGAAACTGTCTCTCTGTCAAGTGTTGCTGAGCAGGGGAAGATCTGCGTGGCTGCCATTCAAGTGGAGTGCCTGATTGCAGCTCAAAGAGGGTTGCATGACCCCCTGGAGGAGAAGGGACCTTCAGACTGAATGCATGTTGGTTATTAGCATTTATTGGATGCTAATAACCTAACTAAATGTATCTGGTTTTCACGAGGTTAGCAGCAGGTGCCTTTTCTCACCAGTGCCATCCTGTGCCCTGTTTCATATGTCTCTTCCAGAGCATTGGAGTAGGGGAGAGGAGAGCTGATCACAGGAAAAGCCTCTGAAATTTTAAAATCGAATCAAAGTGGTTTTCCCAGTCTTTTATTCTTGGAAATACCTGAAGCGATGTGAAATAGAGGGTTGTAAGGCTGTTCTTGCTGGTTTCCTTAAGTGCTCAGTGTGATGGGCTTTTGAACTCCACCTTAGACCCAGCTCCCTGCCTACAATGCAAAACCGAGGTGGCGTGCTCAGCACAGCAGCACAGAGGCAGCTCTGGGGTGTCCATCTCCAAGCTGGTGTGGGGAACTCTGCTCCATGTAGCTGCTCCCCCCGGGGGCGTTGCTTTGGATCAAGGTGGCTACATGTCCTCTGGGCCTCAGCCTGTACCACTTTGCAGTGCTGCAATGTGCAGGGTGGATGTGGTAGGTTGGGTTGGGGCTTGGGGGGAGACCTCTGCAGCACAGTCCTTGGTGGGGAGGCATGTCCCTTGTCCAGCTCTAAGGAACTGCTAGTAGGAGCTACTCCTGCTTTCTTGCTGGACATAATGTGTTCACAAAGCGGTGACTGGCTTTTCGTGCTTCAGGGAAATGTCTCAAGCACTGAGACAGAACAGAAATTTGCTGATAGCGCCTTCTCAGTCCTGCAGCTTTTTGTCAAGGTTAAAAAATAATTTGGACATTAAACTTGGAACCAATTTATTTCAGCCCCTCCTATTTTCTCCTTTCCTCCCCTTCTTCCTTCTGTCACATCTTCCCTGCAGAAAAAAATCACCATGCCCCTTAAGGGGGACAGTCCTGCAGAAGGAGCTGGGAATTAATCTTGTTGCTGAAATGAAGAATAGAAATATTCTTCAAAACTTTGCCATCTATTTATAAAATGCAAGATCTAGGATTGATTTGGTTTCCCTTTCTTATTAATCTTTGTCATCTTCAGACATTCAAGAAATGTAAGTCACCCCCCCCCCCCCAGATTCATTAAGGAGAATAAAAAAGTTTCCTTTCCCTACCTCCTTTTTCTGAGCATCGTGGGATCACGTTATACTGATGTTTCTTTGCAACCTATAAAAATAGAAACATACTTAAAAAACAAAATAGGGCCTTAAAAGGAGCATCAGCTCTCACTAGATTTGTGATAAAGCTGTGTGATTTAGCTTCTAGGTATAGTGTAAGAAAAAGGAAACATGTGTAACTTTATTTAATGGATGTGTCCTTCAGGAGTAAGGAGCCTTTGGTAACACTTGCTATGAACATGCTCACAGAAGTCATCTCCTTGGCCTGCTGGCATACACCCGTCTCTAAGGGACATAGCAGGACATAGGGTCTCACGGCATTGCAATGGCACTTGTGTAACTCCAGCATTTGTTGAAGTACTCTTTACCCTTCACTCCATCATTGACTGCACACCTCTCCCAACCTCTCTCCATTAATGACAGAAAGAGGGAAAGGTGGCACAGTAGGAGAAAACAGCTGCCATTAATTGATGGTGAATATCTACTCACATTATTTCTTCCAGCGCAAATCAAGATGAAAAATCTTGTTTCTGCTCAACAAACCTATGGCTAAGATATGGAGAGCTAAGATTAAAATGTGCTGGGAGAGCCAGGTGTATGTTTTGGAGCCCAAGATGGGGAAATTGCACCTCAGCAGTTGTACTGCCAGGGGAAAAGCTTCCCAGGCTCCCAACAGCATGCCTGGATTGTAGATAGCTGGGTATGAATTTCTTCCTCCCTTTAAGCATCAATCAAAACCCCCAGTTTTTACGGCTTTATTAAATGGGCCTGATTGTGAATGAGTGCTATATATTTGTATATTACAAATAATATAAATGTAGATGCACTACAGTAAATTTCTAATGCATTTTCCTTTAATTTTCATGTATTCTTTTTCAGGTGGGGTGAGAATTTCAGGTATTTCTATTTATTGGACAGTGCTGATAAATCACATTTAGATGGGATGAAGGATCAATAGATCTTTCAGGTGCATTGCCCCTCAGGGCAGTGCTATCTTTTGTGGCTATGAATGAGTATGATGGGCCACCGAGGTCTTGCCAGGGACCTGAGGAGAGCTGGACCCATGGTTGCCTTGGAAGTTGCACACACTTAATAAAAGGCTCAGTGCTGTCAGGAGACTGAGTGAAAGTTGTAATTTGAATTTGTTGTAGTGAAAGACTGCCTCTCCAGCTGGAGAGAAAATAAAAATTTAAAAAATAATTTGAGACATTAAAAATGTACTGTTTAGTGCAACTAAAGCTATGCTTACACTGGCAGTAGGGGTCAGCTGTTACCCTCCATCTGCAGTCCCAGAGCTTTGACCCTCTGCAGCTCCGCTCCCAGCAGAGACCTTACTCCATCTGTAAATGATCTTGGATGCTAGGGCTTGAAATTGCTCTGTATCTACTCATTTCAATATATTCAAAACTGATTATGGCCTCAGACATGGGTATTTCATTATCAAGAAATCCTCCCAATAGTCAAAGATTTCCTTTCTAAATTTGATCCATTTGTCTTTATTTTTTACCTTCTTTCCTTTCCCACCCAAAGCTACCCTGAATAATTCTGCATTTAAAAAATTTGCATCTTAGACAATTTAGAATTATTTATAAGTAGTTATCATGTTCCCTGTTACACTGCTATTAACGTGCCAAACTGATGTGTGTACAGTCTTGTGTGGACAATTTGTGGGCAGGATTGCTTCTCCCCTATACTTGAAGCTGCTTTTGATACAGCTTTCTGTAATTTCTATTTCAATGAATTTAGGACACCCCAACCTTCCCAGTAGAATTCAGTCTACTTGTTTTTGGAATTTTCTTGCTGATCTTTAGCTCATTAGTGGAGATGATAGGAAGTGGGCCACATAAACCTTTTAATGCCACTGTTACAAATCTGCGAACTGTAGGTAACTAATACTAGCTACATGTCAGCCTCAAGGTGAAGGTAATAAATCTTGCTTATCCTTGGGACACTTCGCCAAGTGACTCGTTAAAGGAGATCTTCATGTAAATCATTCTTTCTTCAGCTGGCCCATAAAAACAGAAGCATATTCCCCTTTTCTTAGCTACTCTGGTACCTTTAATAGAAGAAAAGTGTCAGTCCTCTGAGAAGACTTGAATATCCTGTTTTTAAACTTCTAGTGCTACTCTTCACTCCTGGCCACTATACTCTGCAGGTATTCAGTTCTGCTGAACACCTGGGCTGCAGAAGAAGACTGAGAATTAATTTTTCTTTTTTTTCAATGTGATTAGGCTGCCAGTCTCTGTCCACAGACAGTTTTTCTGGAGGAGGCATGTCCTGCCCCAGGAGCAAAAGCTAGAGCAAGGAACAAAGCTGCCAGCAAAAGTGCTTTCTGGAGATAGATGGATGGCTGATTGGCTGTGTTGGGGGACAAAGGGGCATTTGGGGGGGAAAGAAAGTAAGGAAATTGAGAAGAGACATTAACTGCAAAATTAGGATGGGAATGAGGGAGATAAGATACTGCTTAAAAAATCGGGAGATTTTTAAAAGACATAATTTTGCTGTCAAGTGAATTATAGAGGAGAAAGGGAGACTATTCATTAGATGCATCATAGAGACAGGACATAAAGGATTAGAAATGCTGTTTGAGCCATAAAGCTTTCACCAAGCAGGGAAAGAGTAATGATCTTGTTTTTATTGTGCTGTCTTCACACTGACAAAGTTCTAATTGTTCCAAAAATAAAGTTATGAGCCAAATATAAAGGCCTCTTAAATAGTGTGTGTTTGCTTCTGTGATAGCGTTGACCGTGCATAAGACAGTTTGATAACTATCTGTCAGAGATGTAGAGAAACCTTGCGCTTTATGGGAGCTCAAATAATCCTCAAAATAAATGCAGATAAAGTTTCTTCTTATTGATTAGTTTTCTGGCTGTTTTTATTTGCTACTGCAGCATGCTCTGTTAGTGTAGGATGAATACCCAGTGACTTGCAAGAAATGGCAGTCTGACCATAGCTTCTTGTGGGAGGAGGGCTACATTTGCCGTGTCTAAACTGGGTCTGGGTCCTTCAGCCCAGAGTCATGAAACGCTTCTTGGAAGAATCTCATCTGCCTCTCACCTCCACTCTTCTGAGTCGCATGTGTACAAAATCATCCAGCACCCATCAGCTGTGCTTTGAGGGAATGTGCTACTGCCACCTTTTGTAGCTGCTGCTAGTCCAGCATCACTGATCCCATCCAGCTGAAAGCACTTTTCTTGCCTTTCACACAAACTGACAAATCCAGGAAACACAGATGAAGGACCTGTATCAAGCTGGAGAATTGATCTGACAGAGGAATACCAGGCCCTTCAATTCTATTACTTCATATTTCTTATGACTTGAACAGCCCCTTGACTGGCTGTGGGGGCAGCTTTAAAAATAATTTCCAGTGCATTTTAGTTACCAGAACACCAAGTACTGCTTTTTTACAACACTCTGAACAAGAAATGTAATAAATAGGTTCAAATCCCTTCTGTAAGCAAAATTCAAAACTCAGAGGAGTGCTCTTAACCCTGAAAGCTCACAACAACCAAAAGCATTTTACATTCAGAGCTCATAGGAAGCCAATATTACAGTACAGTGCCCTGCACTTTTTTGAGCCATTCACTATTGAATCACTCTCATGTGATTCACATAGGCTGAATGAAAATGCAGATCTGATCTACTGGCTACCCTCTTTTCTTTCTTTTTTTTTTTCTGTTTTTCTTCCCTCTTCCCATTTTTCTCTCCCTTCAGTTGCTTAAAAGCATATTTTTCTCAATTTCCAAACTGAAGTTCACAAAGGGAAGGATGTATTAAGTACCCAACCATCATATAAAGGTTGTGACACATGAATGAAGCACCAAAAAGATAATAAAATATAAAAAAGTTATTCTGACTTATAAGCCTTGGAAAGTCACATTTTCATACATTCTAAGCAATTGGAATGCTAGAAATGTACTTAAAAAAAACTTCACAAAGGTAGTTTATGCTTGCTCATTGATCCTGTCATAATGTTCGTGTCTTTCTCTTTCTCATGAGTTCCAGCAGATGATAACCTTAATTAAAGCAGAAAAATTTGTTAGAATTTCCTAAGTGTATTACCTTACTCTTTGGGCTGTGCTGTACAATTAAGCTAAATCTTAGACCATATTTATCAAAATTATCTGTTTCTTCCTGAAGCATATTCTGATTCTTGTCAGGCACTGAAACAATTTCTTCCTCACCAGCATTTTTTTTTTGAGCCACAATATTGCATAAAATCAAAATATGAAGTACATATTTCAAAGCTTGAGCCCTAAGAAACTTCAGCAGATCATTTCTCCATCCTGAAAGTTCCTCTTCAACCCAGTCTGTTAACATTTACTCTTTAAGTTGGTCCCCTCTCTAATAACTCCTCTTCTCTACCTTAATTAAATATTTTTTCATGAAACTATTCATCAAACACATAAAGATGAGGTGTTGTGCATCATGTTTCAGAAAAAAACCCAGTCTCTTCTCTAGGAAAGAGAAGAAGTTTATCTTTAGTAATTTTATTCTATACTTCATCCCTCTTTCCTTTGTCTCTAGGTTTGTGCTTATTCTTGTATTGCAGCTTTGTTCTCAAGTTGCGTATTGTTAAAGTCCGATTAATTAAATGTCTTTCTCGGTCACTTTTTCCCAATATCATAAATGTGGGTAATCGGGGAAAGAGGTCTTCAGCTGCTCTTTTAAACCAGAATGAAGCCAGCTGTAAAACAAAGTCCGGGTAAGATCAAACGAAACCTGGAAGTATTGAGGTGAAAAGCAAGATTATTTGGCTGTGCTTAATATTTGCCTGACAGAACTACAAAAGTGCTTAATTTAGTCCTGAAAACAAAACTGGAAGCATTGTTGGCAAGGGCTTGAAGAAAGACTGTTGGTAATAATGATCGTACTTGGCACTTTTTTTCTCCAGAAAATGCCTTACAAACATTAACTAATTAACCAAAACACAGTGTATTTCACACCCTGTGGATCTCCTCTAGTACAGTTTTTAAGCTTTGCTGCTTCTGTGCTAGCCAACCAAAGAAAAACCATCATTAACCCCCTGTGTTTAGACGTATAGTAAAGCTTGTTCTGGTGGAGAAACGGACCTAGTTTAGTCTAGTGACTAGTTTTAGTGTATGCTAATGTCCACTTCATCAAACAGCAGTTAACAGCCTTTAATGGAGATGCATTTATTCCTGTTTAATTGGGCATTAAATATGGATAAAACACCATATTCTAAGCTTTTAATTTTATCTTTTTTTGCAGATGAAGTAAATGCAACCATTAAAAAGTATGGAGTAGGCCATGAACTGTGTTGCCCTTCTGTGCCTGAGGCAAAGGGCACATACAGGACTAATAAAATTTAAAGAACAGAAGCAAGAACACCTTGGAGCATCCTGATTTGTAAAACTGCTTATAATAGAAGGAGCTAAGTAGCTTTATGGGTGGGGATGTGCTTTTGCAAAATGAAAGCCTTGGGTCATCCTTGGGTGGAAGGGTTGGGGAGAAGGTGAGGTGCTGGCAACTAGCTGCCAGGCCAGGGCAGTTCATACCATCCTGGCCAGGGAGGCTGCACAAGCTATAGGTTGAAGGTGATAATGTTGTGCACTTTGCTTGTGTTTTTTGTATAAAATCTCTCTGGGGCTGTCCCTTACTTAAGCATATCCATAGTGGGGTCTAGAGGACCCATCTAGAGTCCAGCCACTGTGGCAAATCACAAGGACTAGGAGGAGTGTTACTGTCTCTGCAGCCTTCACTCCTCTGTTGCGGTTTCTGCAGTGGTGAGATTGGCCTACAGAACAGTTATGAACAATTCCAGTTATTAATAGTGAACACTAATAATTAAATAACCATTACCTTTGCCTCCAGTAGAACCTGGCATGCATCACTAAAAGCAGAGGAAGTCTCAGTTTTAGTTTCCATCTACATCTCTCATACTCACTGTGCAGCACAGCAGCTGTTCAACATAAAAAATGATGGCCAGTCTTTCTTTATGATGGATAAAACATGAAGCCTCACAGGATTCAAAATACTTGGTAGCACACAGACTATCCTCATCATGCTCTCATGCATCAGGGATGACTATATTTTTCCACTTTGATCACCAGGGCCTGTCTTGCAACCTCCAGCTTTTCTCTCTTTGCCATTCCCAGAGATTTGAAATGAAAAGAGGGATGTATTTATAAGTGACAACATCAATTTCCTTTGCACTGATAAGTAAAATCGACCCTTCTTTTTAGCAAGAAGAGAATTGCTCTGCCATCTGTATGTTATTGGCCTGTCTTTTATAAAATGTTATGCCATTCAAAACTCCGGCAATCTGCTACGAATACAGTTGTAGCGCAGTACATTTTACAAACAGCATGCCATGACAGAAATAAACCCAGCCCTAGCATTAAAGAGAAAAATAATTTGGCACTGATTAGCCATTTACATCTGTGCAAGCTGACTGCGAAACGCAGTGGGAGAGGTCATGAGCCAACCCTTTTCACCTTGTGTGTTTCCTACTAGTGTCTCCACAGAGCACAGTGCTGCAAGGTACAAGCCATGTCTCTCAAAGAGCTGAGGGAAGGAGGGTCTCCAAAACCTGAGTGGAGTCTCAGCAACTACTGCTGCCTCTTTTCCAGTGGGTTGGCACTGGGGTGGTCCGGCAGCCCTACCACAGCATGGTCTTGCCCTGCTGTTGTGCCAGGAGCAGCCTCAGCAGTGGCACTGCCCTAGCGCCATAGCAAGAACCACAGCTTCTTTGTTCTTCAAGCATCAGACACCTCAAAAATCTCCCAAGTCTTGTGTTTTTAATGCAGATTATGAGAAGAAGAGAGAAGGCAAGAGTTTTATCTGGTGGCAGCCTTCTCCATGGCTATTGCAACTAATTCTTGTTTACTGCATCTTCAAGGGGCTCAGACAAGAGTCATGTTTCCACTTCTACAGCTGAGCCTAGTTTGACAGCCCCACATCATCTGTGCAAAGCAAAAAAAGCAGGAGCAAAGTGTGGAACATCTGGAGATTTGTGTGACAGAGCCAGGTGGACAAGTGCCACTGAGGGAAGGGGAAGGGAAAAGAACCCGATCCCGTTTTGGGCAGAGGTCTGCGCAACTGCTAGCTGCAGTCCCAGTTAGTGCAATTGTTTTCCAGATTTTAATAAACCTCAGCTGTAAGCAAAGAGAAGGTGAAGTCACTGCCTGACTCCCAACTGCCCTGCCACTAAATTGTGAGTGATTTGGTGAACCAGATGCCTAATTGTGATTTTGGGCAGAGAGGGAGCCTGCAGGAATTGCAGCTCAGAGGTCCTGCCTCTGCCAGTCTGAAGGCAATATGAGAATCCAACCACAAAACACCAGGCGCAGTTGATACTGTGCCTCAGTTGTCACAACCCATTCATTTTCAAGCAACTTTTCCTTAGCATAGTTTATTAGAAGCAGAAGGTGATTAACTCCATATGGTGCTACACAGTTTTAAATGACCTTTAAAAGAGAAAGGCTGTTTCCCAATGCATGATTTTCTGTGTTCCACTTCAATTTAAAATATTGTCAGTAGCATAATAATAAAGCTAGAAAAGATATGGAGAAGGGCAGCTGAATGATCGTATGTAACGGCACCCCAGCCAGGAGAGATTAAACAGGCTCCCCAGCATCAGGAGAGGGCCGGAGCAGAATGAGACAGAGGTCAGTAAGATGGGGAAGGTTTATTTGCTGATCCTCGTACAGCAGTGTTATGAGGCACCCCACGAAATTGCTGGGTGGCAGGTTTAAAATAAGAATAATGAAGTATTACTTCATATGGCTTGTAATTCAGTTGCAGAACTCATTGTTGCCTGCCACTGGAGAGCCATCATTCAAATGGCTTCAAGAGGAAATTAGCTCATTCAGGGAAGAGAGGTCTGCCAGGGCCTGTTAATGCACAGAGGTGTTCACACACAGACATGTTTGGGAGCCACAGCACTGGTGTTTTGGTGGAAGCATTGATGTTTGTGCTCCTGGTTCTTATTCCATCTGCTAAAGCACTTGCCACCAAATGCTACCAGAGGGATCTCTGGTCCGATCCAGTGCAGCTATTACTGTGTAAGAAGTCCTCAGCTGGAGTCAGGAAGGTGACATTAAGCACTACATGTCCCTGTACAAATAATCAGTCTACAGTACAGCACAGAAGAGGGCTGGGTGTTTCAAGAATATGATAACTGGGATAAAGCACTTAATGAACCTGTCCAAAACTTCCTATCAGCAAAAGAGGGGGTTAGACCTAAGGGCTTCCCTTGTCTCGGTCTTGTGACTCAGATGGTGGCAAATGGCTTTTTAAATAACAAGGAAGATACAGCCTTTCATTAAAGATGGAAGCTAAAACTGTCTGGTATTTTCAAGATGAGATGTAGATGACTTAGGGGCACATCCTGGGGACAATGCTGTCTATCCCTGTGACATTCTGACCTTAAAGAGCATGTTTCACAAAAAGTTGTGATGAATGACCAGTTGTTTTCAGATGAGAAGACAGATGACTTCCCAAGTGATCTCATAGGTTTAGAGGTGCCGTGGGACACTTTCTTTTGTAATGAACAACAGCTTTTTAGGACCCATCACAACCACAGCTCTTGAAAGTAAGCAGGAGAACAAGGTTGCTAGGGGATTTCCAGAACCATAGCGACTCCCCTGCATTTTGCAATCCTGCATCCTCATTTCAGAAAGTGGATGGCTTGGTAGGAATTTCCTGAGTAAAGTCTTTTGCACCTTTCCTCCCTGCAAGAGGCATTTGCATCATTATCATGGAAATAATATTATTATGGTTCTCTGAGTGCCACAGTAAGAGCAGGGGCAGGACTTCTCCATATAAAAGGAAGGAATGTGAATTTTCTTCTGCTGAGAATATGTGAGGGATGTAAAGTAGCAGATTAGGATCCTGATTTTTCTAGTCTGCACAGTGTTGCCACTCACAGAGTTGGTGCGAAGTACCTGTGAGATGCTAGAACAGGAAAAACAATTTTGTAATATTTATGAATGACAGAGAAAAAAAGTGCCTTTTAATGCAGAATAATAGAAATATATTCAGTATCTCTAATAATCCTTGTAATCTGAATAGGACCTGACTTTTGTATTTTGGAAGAGAGGGAGGATCAGACATGCTTCCAGTGCAGCTGCAGACAATGCTATTTTGTGGCCAATTATCCATCCATAATTCAGGACAGTGAATTCTGCCTTCCTTTTCAGTTTCGCACAGTCCATTTGTTTTCAAACTACTTAGGTTTTCAGCAGTATTTGAAGTGGCAGAAATCATGCCAAAAGATAATGTCTCTGCAGTCTTACCCAGGTGTATGTTTGGTAGCATTAGTGTCTGCCCCAGGGTACCAGAGTAGAGGTGAGAGCTCCAGCCAGAGAGCTGGGAGAGCAGCTGGCTCCTTCGCTTGCTGCTGAGGTACAGTTCATTTCTGTTGTTAAAACTGTCTCTTGTGTGCAGGAAAAGCAATCCCTGTTTATTATGCTGTGGGGAAAATACCAGCTGAAGAGTATGCATAGCTTTGTGGTTTGGGGGTTTGTGTTTGGGTCCCCCTGAGACACTGCAGTCTTTGGGTTTAAAAAATAAATTGGTGGCCCCACTACATTTTTTGGCATGGCAGACCCCTGGGCTACATAATTTACATATGATTTACAATTTATATGGCTAGGGATACACATAGACTGAGCTACTGTGATTCTTCTCCATGTCCTGGGTGTAGCTGGTAACTAGACCAGCACTAGACATAGTCAAGATGACCTGCAGCTTCTCTTTACCTCTGCAGGAAAAGTTTTTTAATGATGTCCAAGTCCTGCTGACTCAGCATCTGATTTTACCCTTTTTTCCAGGATAAATAACAGCTTTTTTCCAACCAGTTGGCCTCATCCTCCCTTCTAGCCTTGAAAATCTATGAATCTGAAACACAGAAGCTGGAGAAAGAGTTCTGCTTGTGTCAGGAAGAAACCCTTTTTATTTTTCAATATTATTATTCCTAAGTTAGATTTACTGCTTTCCAAGCCAGGGGGTTTAAAAAGCATGTGGAACTGCTACTATGAACCCTCCTCTCACATATTTGGGGACAGCCGAAATCAAGGGTTAACAAGCAGCTATTTATAGCTTTTCATTTGCACTTGGAGGAAGAATCATAAATATTCCTCACTTCAGCAGGAAAAAAAGTTCCAGCAATATAAAAAGGCGCCTCAGTTCATTGCAATGGCATAGGATTCGCGCTGTTTTGATTATGCTGTCTCAGTTAAGATTTATCTATTTTAAGTTTTTGAGACTGGTACAGTCTTATCTTGATTTAAAGATAGCACAGCCCCACCAAGTCAGTAGTTATGCCTTACATCGTTAACAGAACGGTGTGCAATAAATGTTCTATAAAAACAACTTCATTTCTTGGCTTTATGCTCCTGCGAGAAGATACTTTAACGTAACTGGAAGAGACCAGCACCTAAAAATCACTGAAGTGGAAATTTGCAATGTATTATTAGGCCTTTGGGGGACATGATAATAATCTGTGTTCCCACACCTTTTAAGAAGTCATCTGCGTTGAGTAAAGAGGGAGAGAAGCTACAATTGTTCTCTGCCTTCATTTAAAGACCCTTTCAATATGCAATTGATAATATACAATACCTCATGGTCATGTGTAATTTTACAGTGTTAAAAAATAATTATCAGAATGCACCTTTCAAGAGCTTCTTATAGTTTTTTTAGTTTAACATACGTGGGGAGGAGCTTCATATGTGGCATATTGACATAGTGTTTGTGATGGCTCTGAAAGGGATGTGAAAGTGCTCTTCCCTGTCCAGAATTTTAAATCCACTTATTTGCACAGTGTATATATTCTTGGTATTTCTATTACATGCTGTTCCAGTGGAAGTAAATATTCCTCATTGCAGCCAACTGAAATCCAAACAGTATTTTGAATTAGATATAGTTACTCATTTTTAAGTGGTTACTATTGTCCTTTTTATTAGCACTGTAAATTTTGTTAAACATCTCCCATGTTAACAGGAGGTCACTAAAATGAAGAGTCATATAACTCAAACAGCCAGAGCTGGGACTAAGAGTGGAAGGAAGAAGTCTGCCAATTAGGCTCCTTAGTCCTAAGTGTTGCCACTTATCCCCTACGTACCTCTTAGGCTGTGTGTAACCCCAGACCAGAGAGGTATCTAGGCCTGCAGCTCAGTGCCTGCTGCTGCAGAGGCATACCCAGTCCTCTGTGGATCTTCTCATCATCTCCAAATATTTGCTTTTGCATGACTTTTTTTCTGCATTGCTTTTTATCGATTTCCACCCTGAGCTACACTGACTGCAAAGTGCTTTGAGATCCCAAACACAGCCCCCATCTGATTCTCCCAAGCCCTGTAACCCTGGGCACAGTTAACTCCTTGTAAATGCTAAGCAGCGGCAGGTCAGGGTGGGAAGCCTTTGCAGGTATAAATAAGACTCAAGGCAGCTGAACAATTTTTTTTTAATTGCAAATAGTCATAGCAATTATCATATAAAAATCAATGCTGTGAACTGTCAGTCATGGACTACGCTAGCTCTCCTCTGCCATGAACTTGCTCCTCTTCACCACACAGATCTCCTGAAACTGCAAGGGAACAAACATTTCTAACCAAGCCTGAGAGCCTTCTGCTCTTAATCTGAATATATTTGGTTTTCTCACTGAATCTGCCAACATCCATTAGAGTCACCATTAACAGGTGATGATAGGATTTGAACTAATCCTTACAATTTACAAAATCTTTACGAGCACAAAAACTTTTAGGAGCAGCTGAGTGGTGAATGCATACTCAGGGGACAACAAAAGTTTCCCTAGCCAACTTGCTGTCAGTGGAGGAGGAGGAAGGCAGTTTGAAAGAGGAGCGATCAGTCTAGCTCATGCCCTGATTAGTAAGAAAGGAACATTTTGGTCTGCAATAAATGAAGGAGCAGCCTGAGGTGTTTTGAACTTTCTCAACAAACAGGAGAGGCAGAGGAAGGCATAAGGAAAGACAGTCAGCCAGGGATCAGCCCAGCACCCAGAATTGCTTTAATTACTAAGGGGACAGAAGAACCGGGAAGACAGTTCCCTGGTGCAAAGCAGAGCATGTCAGATTTACCCCTCTTTCCATTTCCCTTTCCAAGTGCTGCCGCACACTAAGTTATGCTTTGAACACTCACAAGCCCACTGATGATTTAGAGTTCATGTATATGCATGAAGGGGTTTTAAGTAGGGTTCTCTTGTGGCTTTGCACACAAATTTACCACTCCTTTACCGACAGTATCCATCAGCATTGTGTCTTTTTGCTGCTGTAGGATCATCATACCCCCGGATCAACTGTAGTGTGCAATGTTAATTTTGTATTTTAGTGACAGCCAGGAGCCCCATTTCAGCTGTCCATGTGCCTCATATTGTTCTGTTCATACTCTTTAAGCTGGGAGAGTCAACCCTTGAGACAGGAGGCTGTGGCAGAGCTCCCTGGCCAGCCAGCCAGCCCACCCAAGTGCAGGGCCGTCAGAGGAGTTTCTGGAGCTGGTGCAGCTGCAAGCGGACCTCTTGCCAAATCCCAAGCCCAGGTTTCAAGAACACAGCAGTTACCCAGCTCTCGCAAGTTTGCATTCATTTGGTTTTGAATCCCAAATGAGTATCTAATTGTGGCCGAGTCTGACTTTTGGTATTTTTTCAGCCCATTTCTAGGTATGTGAAGAACTGGGAAATATATCCCTGAGTTTTTGGTTAAACCAGACTGATCTTGTTTTGGGAGCAAATTGGAGTGCCGCTTGATACTTTTTTTGGGGACCTGCTGATATTAGAAAAAGCTACAAAATAATGTGTGCAGCCTACACACACTATTTTGCATTTTTTTTTTCTTATTTGGAAGACTTACACAGCAAACAACCAAAGCTGTGTTGAACAGAAGTGTAGAGAATATAAACCCAATGAGAATAAGTGGGTCACCAGGTTGTGTATTGCTGAGCACTACATGCTTGGAAGAGGTGGAGTGCTTACTTGCCTTGGAAGCTTGGAGCTGGTGCAGTGGCTACAGTAGAAATCTTTGTGCTAAAATTAGAAAATTACAAGTAGCTTTCTGTCATTTGATCTTTGCCCCAGAGCAAAAGTGAGTCTTTCAATGAATTATAGCTCAGAGGGCTACCCATGAGGCACAGATGTGCCTAGAGATGTTCTTAGGGCAATGCTGCAGTATTTATTGGAAAGAAAAAAAATCTCATTCTGGCATATAATAGGCTCAGCTAACCAAACGTTCAGTGTTAATCACATGAGCCAGTTTTACCGTTAGATATACTGGTGACTTTGACACTATTTTTCAGCTTGACAGTATAATAGCTCAATTGCTGCTTACCAGATACTACTGTATAATGTAGATCACTGCGACAGGCATTTTTAGTGTTTTTACTCAAGACAGTTTGAAAAGTTTTGATGCTTTTCAAGGTGAAGTTTGGACGTATGTGTTGCTGTACAGAAGTGAGTCAAACAGACAGTAAGGAGTACAGGAGCTCAAGGTCTTTCTGCCCATCACTGGTCCACTAAAAACTGGGTTTGGATTGCAGTATGGTGTTGAGGATAGCCTCAACAAGGAAAAATTGCCTAGCTTGCTCTCTCAATGAGTAGGTCTTGCCAGGTTTCAGGCCACTTCTCCTAAGGACACTATAAAATGTATGGCTGTGCATGGAAAGCAAATACACACTGAAGAGAGGATCTTTTAAAAGCCTTTTGGAAAGCATTGGTCCTTCTATACAGATCAGCCAGAGAACTGATAAATAAATGTAATGCAAGTCCCACACTAAGCTGGGACAGAACCATACAGGTACGTGATAGATCTGCATTACCCATGCAGGTTCCAGACAGTAAATGGTGCTGTAAATGCCAAGAGGATGGGAAAGGACAGACTTTGAAACTTTACCCCACATCTCTACTGAGAGAGATGGCTTTGAGGGAACCTCTGGCCTTTTCATGCTGGAAACCTCTCATTCTGCCCATGGAGAGGTCTGCTGGGGTCTCCAACTGTTTGGAAACTATCTGTGTCTCGCTGCTTCCTATCTTCAACCCCACAGTGTCCTGTCAGGGATGGTGTGCCTTGGAGGGATCCAGCTGCTTCCTGTCCCTTTGGCACCATGTCTGCTGGATGCTGTTCTGAGATCTGGGGCACAGTGGGGGTAGCCATCCCCTGGGTCAGTAGTGGCTGGCATGGAGGAAGGACAGCTTGACCTAGGGCAAATGAGTGTCAGGCTCAGATTCCACTTTGGGTGATAAGATTCAGATGAAGACCCAAGGAGACAATGTCCTGAGAGCTGTCTCTAGAGGGAGGAACAGACAGCCTTGAGCTGACAGCAGAATACCAAGAAATAGAGGCAAGTAGGCTGACACAGTTGTTAACAATGAGTGATTCTTCTAACAAAGGCAGGGAGAAGTTTTATCTCTACTGCTTAGGAAGAAAGTGGAGGGAGAGAAAGAGAGAGATGATATGAAACTTTGCCTAATTTAAAAACAATTCAGAGAAGGACCTCAAAGCCATCCTGATGTATTGTGCAAAAGTGACATGGTGTCACTAGTAGTGGGCTTTCCTGGGAGCGGGGCTGGGCCATATGCTTGTCCATCACTCTGGCTGTAGGAGCAGAAGGGGAAAATTAGTAATCTGAGTTTCATTCAGCTGAAGCAATTCCTTATTTGAAGTTGCTCAGCCATGATATTAGCTCAGAAAGCATGTCTGCCTGACATGGAAGAACCACAGAGTGAAAGCAAAAAAGTGAATGAGGACAGAAGGTAACAAGCCAGAAGGTCATTGGTTTCACACCCCATTTAAAAAGAGAGAGAGAGCAGGGTTTTGTGTCAGCAATGGGACTAGCTCATACAGAGAGAGAACAAAGTCCATGAGAGCTGCTGAAGAAACTTGCTCGTGAAGTCAGGCTGAGCAGCACGCTGAGGTCAGCAGCAGTGGAAGGCCTCCTGCCCATCGGAGGGCTCACATGGACGGTGATGTGGTGTGAAGCTGCTTTAGAGTAACATGGGGTTATGCAGAAAGAGATGGAGTAACCCACTGCTTGTAATTCAAAGTGAACTCAGTTTCCCTGTGATGCTGCAGTCAGATCCTGAGTCAGGCAGGAGAAAATACTTGTCAGGGTGCTAAACATTTTATGCTCAGCCACCTGTACTGTGTCAACACCATTCAGCAGACTGTTCTTCAAATGAATTGCCAATCACCTACTTTGGTTTGGCACAGGAGACCCAGTCCTGCAGCCTTTATCTGCGGTAATAATCCTTACTCAGGAGGAGCCAGGCTTGAAGGATGACCCCAGCGCAGCCAGAGCCTCTTAAGGCTGGGGTGCTCCTCAAGCAAGGGTGAAAAACCAGGGACACACATCTTGGAGACACAGTCCTACCAAGGATTCACTTTGCTTCTCTGCTTCAAATCATATGAGGACTCAAACATTGGTTTCCCTGTAACAGCCTGAGCTAATTCAGCAGTATTCTGTATTTAAAAAGTAAGGGGTGGAAGGAAGCTCTTTTCTGGCATAATTTGAGGCCATTCCTTTGAGGTGCCAAAAGAAAAGAGAAACACTCAGGGAAAGGTAAATAAGAGATAGTCCTTTTTTAAAGAAAGTGGTTAAATGTGAGGCACAGAAATAGTCTTTATTAAAAGAAATAATTCAATTCCTTGAGCACCTAAGAATCAACATGAACCTGTCTACAAGCTCTTGTTTGGTGTGTGTTTTTAAGACAAGAAAAGTTCTATTTTTTATAATCTTTGCTTGCCAAGACTTAGAGCTGCATAGACAAATCCATTACTCGTCACCTTACCAGGATTTATAGGTGCAGTCAGTCTTGCAGGGGAATAGCCATCAAAGACTCCAGCAGGTGTGCAGTAACTGGGAATTGATACTGCATCAAATCCATGGAGAAGAGGTGACATGATGTTTCCCCTGGGATCCTTGTAAAAATGACAGGGAAAAGACAGAAACATTTGCAGATTGCATTGTGAATGCTGCAGAAAATATAGCAGCCAAACCAAGAAATAATCTTGAAAATGACAAACCCTCATTGAAGGTTAATGCTTACAGAGATGTGGGAACCAGTCCCAGTGGTACGTTATTAGTCAGGCTGTAATAAATGTGTTTTCCATGAGCTCATGTGCCAAAGGCTAGACCATCGGCATGGCACTTCTGAATTGTAGGTCTACGGTGTCCTGAGCTGTACCGGAGCTGAAGGAGCCAAGAACTGTAGATACCTGATGGAGGAGCTGATCCATGGCTGTTAGCTGTGGATCATACCTGTAAGCCAGCTCAGCCCTTCCACTGCACTGATCCATCCTCAGTCCTGATGCACAGAATTATCTTAAGAAGCAGGAGAGGGAAAAATTGTACCAATTAAAAAACTTGTCCAGTGGTGGACTCCAGCTCTCAATGTTAAGCTCTCCAAAACAAAATATATGCAACAAATAAAAGCCATTCATTTGTCAGGGCTGAACATATGTGTTTTCTGGTTTCCTAATGTGCCATTGGCAATTGCCAGAATCATCTATTTTTTGAGCTATGTGCCTAAATTGCATGTTCCAAACAGATAGTTTAGTCTTTGTGTTGCGCAAATACATATTTTCTCTATTAAAATGTGTTGTTGACTGGTTGGATGCTACTAAAAGTGGCCTAGAAACATATGCTCACCTATCCAGCTGCTAGTTTGGGTGGTTTCTCTGAACTGGATGCTGTAGGTGGCACTAGTGATGTAGCTGACATTGAATTCTAGCTGCGTTTATCCCCTCTTGGCTGAAGTGATAGCTTTTTGATTGAGGTAGAGGTGCTTGCAATTGTCTGTAGAGCTGTCAAATATTAAGTTGTTCTGGTGTTATTTGTTTTAACTTCATGAATACTCTACTACTACCAGAATGCCCTCAAAAAGCTTTTCCCTAAGCTACTAGAAAGCTGTGATTGACACATCTCTTACACCCATGCAAAATGCAAAGGTATATTTGATGTATGGGAGCCATCATCTGCACATTCTGTGTTAAGTAAATAAAGCCAAACTATTTGCTTGAGCCACACAAATGTCTCACTAAAATAATGAGTTTCAATGTGAACAAGAGTTGAAGATTATTTTGTAATCTGCTGCTAGTATCACTCAGTAGCATTGCAATAAAAAAGGTTTGCTGAGATGAATAACATTTTGAATTTACTATTGCAATGTAACCTGCCTGACTCCTTGACTGCTGTAAATCAACACACCACAAGTGATGCTACTGGAAGTAGTACATGAATTAATGCCAGCTGGAGATCTGGCTCATTATCAGACTATAAAATTCTCTTTCCAAAACTATTTTACTGGGCAAGGTGGCCAAATCTATAAATGAGTTATGAGTTTCTTAATTAAAACAGATGGTAAGAGGCCCTGAATTTTAGTGATACATAATGCATACAGGTAACAAGGACACATTGCTCAACATTGTTTGTGGTGAATCACAGGAACCTAAAAGGAAGCTTGGATGAATGTGCTATCATATAAAACCAACCGGATGGACTCACAGCTTCCAGGCTTTAATAGGTAGTATCTGATCTTTTCACATACCTTTATTTATATTCCTATATTTGCTGCTCCAGCACCAAGTTCAATGTGGTGGCAGGGTTACAGAGTGGGTAATAGTATGTACAGTGTACCTTAAATGAGTAAGTTTGATCAAGGATGCTTGTTATATAGCAAGAGAGAGGAAATCTGCCATGAAATCCAGAGGAACTGAGCTTGAGTCGCTACAAGTAGATTGAGCATGTTTATATCTCAGATCCATTTATTTCCTAGTTCCTCGGCTAATTGAAGATTGACGAAGTTGGTAAATGTTTAATATGACTTCAGCTGTATTTCCCAGCGCTGAGGACACAAGTGATCAGTTTGCAGAAGCATTGCCTTTGCACATTGTAATCAGTTTGCTAGATGAAATATTAATACTCCTGAATATACCCAAGGCACACATGTAGGATTTCTTTTCACTTCTGAATTTTAATATGTTTAATTTTCAGTACTCAAGAGCTGCAACAGACTAGCAGGCTGGGAAGGTCTGATCTTAAGTTGATGTCTGGAGCAGGTGTAGCACAGGGTGGTAACAGTCTGAGCTTTGCCACACCACCACTGTAGCATGGCTCTTCCCTGGCACACAGGGAGATGTGGTTGCAGAAGACTCATCTCTCCCAGCTATGTTGTTCCTCATGCTCTGCTGCTTCGGTCGGTGCCAGATGTGCAAGGGTTTTAGCAGCAGCAATGGACTGAGATTGCTCCCTGCATTTCACAGGGCTAAATGTAAGGTAGTAGCACCATTCTGGCAATGGCAAACATCCCCTGAGAAATTACACCTCCATCTTCTGTCCCGTCAGCCAATCTGCCACAGATTGACATTGTTTCATAAAAAGACCATGTGACATATCTCTTTATTTTATCCTTTTAAGTGGTAAATTCAGCATGTGGTTGTATGAACTACTGAGTTCTGGATGGTGAAGCAAGCAGCAGTAGTGAAGTGATTGATTTTGATATAATATAGAGAGTTTTTTGATTTTTTGTGGGTTTATTTTTTTTTTACTGTATATTAATATTTTTCTGCTGAAAACCAATTTGTCTTTCTCCATTTTTTTTTCTTTCTTTTTTGGTGTGTTAGCCTGCTGTTCTTACTAACATCACATACAGATTTTCTTATGCATCCCTTGATGGAAGGGAGGAAGAGCTCTGAAACCTTGAACATGATCTTGGGTTGTTCTCTAGGATCGTGTGCTGTCGCAGTGTGATGCCCTTCAGCAAAAGCATGCCTCTTTTTTGTATTCCTTCCAGTTGCAGCTGGCATACATTGGGATCCCAGTTTCTGCACCTAACAGAAATTCAGACCAAGTCTGGCTGCCCTCCAGCAGACCTTGTTCAGTGCAACTGAAAGCAGAGTCCAAATGGCTCCAGAAAAACTGGAGCCGACAGCAAAGAAAAGACAGAATTTTATTTCCTGGCTTAATATGATGCAATCAAGTCAGTGAATTCCTTGTCAAAATAAGATGCATGTTGACACCTATGAGCACACGTCATCAGCTTTCCACAGTGTTTGATAGCTCATGAAGAAATTGTATGTATTTTTGATGAAGCATAATTACCTTAATTATTTTTCAGAATTCAGACAGTATGTCATGTCTTCCTTCTTCCCATTTCTTTCTCCTCATTACTTCTGTTCATGGCTTGCTGCCTAGTCAGTTAACTTTTTAACAGCTAGCTTTCAAAAACTGTGTTTGAACTGGTGCTCGATTGCCCTTTTCTTTGTGTGTGTCAGAGGTGAAAACAGGAGGTTCATACATCTCCCCTTGGGAAGCTGCTGGGAAAAAATAAAATATTGCTGCTGTGAAAATGTTGTGTTTACCGGCTTCTGAAATGGCAGTAAGTCCATTTTTGTATCAGTGCAAAGTGTAGCCATTAATGGGATTACCCCAGAGGAAGGTATTCGCTCTCCTAGGGATGCTGGGATGGGAGTTGGAAGAAGCAGGGACAGCAGCTTGCTTGTGGTGGTGACCCATCTTGTGTGAGTGTTTCCTCAAGCCACCTCCTCCGCTGACCCCATCCCTTGCCTGTTGCCTTATAATGAGATTTGAAACTCTCCAGGCCACTTCATTGTTACCTGCATCCATCAGGCTTCAGGAGACCCTGCACTGTGGGAGCTGCAGAAGTGCTGAACTAGAAACGACATTGGCGATTAGTGAGCCAGTTTACCTAACTCTTTGGAGTAACTTCAACTTGAGCCTGCTGGATTAAATTCTGTTTTCATTTAAACCAATGATACATGATTGAAGAAAACAGCCCATGGGGTTTTTATAGAGAGAAGAGAGATGGTCCCTTGCTGGAATGCTACAGCCACAAGAGACAAGGATGCTTGAGATGTTGTCTTAATGAAAAGATCTTTCATAATTAAACGTATTATATGCTATTATAGCTATATAGCTTATATAAGGAGAAAAGAACATTTTGTATGTTATTTATTAATATGTCATGAGTGCAAAAATGCAGACAAGAGCCTCGGCAGCAATTCAAAGAAGAGCAATGTATTTGTCCTAGTAAAAACAGCAGAACAACAGTGTGGGCAGTGGGGAGGGACACTTCACTCCTGTTTTCAGTTCTGATGCTGCAATAATGTTCAATGACACTAAATATTATCTGTCTTTAGCTATGGTTGTGCCGTGCAGCTGCTTTGCTGGGTGCAGAGCACTGTGTTTAGCGAAGATGCTGCCAGTGGGGCAGAGTTTCGTGCTGCCTCACTTCCTTTTGGAGCCAGGACGGCTTGCTGTACACCTTGGGCTCCGCAGGCATGTGCAAGGGTTTTGTGCCCATAAGGTAAGAGAAAATGAATCTTCACTCAGGCAGTAAAATGTAACTTAGTCTTTCAAGCAGGTGTTGAAAGTAGTGCCAGAAGCCAAGTCCAGGATGGCTCAGGATTCCTTAAGAAGGAAAAATTTGCCTCAAGTTCTATAATTTTCTTGCTCTGACAAACTTTAGCATTTAATAGTGTCTCTTTTGTGCAGGTGTCTGCTGGTGTCTCTTCTTATCAACTGAGGAAAGAAAAAAAGAGATAAACAAGTAGTTTCTGAAAAAGTATGACTTGGGTCTGAAGCCCTGTCGCACACCCGGTCCAGCCTCTAACATTCTGGGAGGAAACTGGGGCAAAGCAGCACATGAATGCTAATACAGCAGCAGGTAGTAGCAAGCTGTCGGCTCTCCTGTTCACTCCCAGGGAGAGCCTGGGAGCTTTTTCTCTTACAGGTCTGATATCTTTGAGTTTGAGGTTGCAAGAGACTTTCTGTGTATTGTGTAATAAATGGGGCTTTGAAGAGATAGATGCACATTCGCAAAAATATTTTTATATTTTTTTCTTCTCTAGTTTATCCATTCTTGAGAATTTCTAACAACTCATATTTTGTTCATATACTTTGTGAAGATTATACTTGTGTGAAAAAATACTGTGTGACTTTTGTGAGCAAGCCAAATGAAGTGACACAGCACAAATTTTGAACATTGAATATTAAGTTTGCAGAGTAGCTCTGTCACCAGCAGCAAACATGGACAGACCAATGTATCCAACAGAGCAGTTCAGGAAGGCTGACGTCTGAATGGTGGCATGACACTAACAAAAATAAGGAGAAAGTATCTCAACAAAATCCATTCTTTTCCATTATTTCTTTGCTTGCCTCTAATAATGTTAAATGTTATTCTGATGTGAAAAATTTCATGTCCGACAGCTAAAGGGTATAATTCAGTTACATTGCTACTTCTGGCTCATGCATATGTAAGAACCTGGAAGTAAAAAGGGGAGTCACCTGTAGGAGATGCATTCATTGCCTGAGTAAAGCAGCACTGTTGGGAAGCGGGTCCAACTTCCATCAAGTTTCTCTATGCTAAGGAAACCCAGCAAGAGTCTGGGTGTGTGATGGACAAGTATTTTTAAAAACTAGTCAGTGCAATTTGTTCTCCCGTTCCAGTGCAACTTGATTGGCTAATGGTAATCTGAGGGGGTTTAGCCGTTGGCTATCTCGGTGCACTAGCTACTGCTGATGGATTAGCCAAGACTTGTTTGCAAAAGTGACACTTCGGTGATATTCAAATCTGTCTTGTGCTGTTTACATGCCAAAGAGCTAGAGCTTTTGGAAAGTGTTAATATGCTTACATATTTATGGAGGGTTTCTCCATTGAGACTGTGAGTCTGCATAGCCTTCTGCAGGTGGACAGAGTACCCCACATGCACAGGAGGTTTAGCTAAAACTCAGTGCCTTCCCAGAATCCATGCTGAGAGGTAAAGGGATACCAGCGTAGGTCTGACATTGCACTAATATGGCTGCATGGTTTCTGATCCATTCAGACTGCAGGAAAAATGCACTCAGGTGCACACAGCTGGGCACGTTGACCCTCTCTGGATTCCTTTGAGTAATGGGATAGATATACTCATCTCTGTTTTAGCATTTTTTGTAAACCTATTTGCAAAGTCCTCCTTGGTCTACTTTTGGCATCCTCTTCATCTTCTGGCAAAACTGATGACTGGCACCAGAACAGGTTCAGAGATGATCTGCTAAGATGATGAAGGGAAGTGAAAATGTATCACAGAAGAAAAGGTGAAAAGCATGGTCTGCTTAGTCTAGCAGAACAGGGATGAGAGGAGAGGTGATTGCTGTCTATAAACAAACCAGATAAACAAACATCTCGGAGAGGGCAGAGCTTTTCAGTTTAGAGCAAGTCCAGGCAGAGTCGAGAGCAGAACTTGTGTCTCCAGGTGTGTTTCAGCCCTCATGTGTCACACAACCCACCCTTTCCTGCTACATGATCTGTAGTCGCTATTTTTCCAGCCAAGCCAGTAACAGGCTGGTTCCAGAAAACGTGAAGTGGAAGCTTAATGCAGAATCCAAACAAAGCTCTGTGATTTTTTTTCTGGACATTTGTATTATTTACAGTCATTCTCCACCTCAAACATATTTGCATCTCTGTGAAATGAAAGGGTGTTATTTTTAAATCACATCATCATTCAGAAGAAAGTAATTCCAAGAGTATGTTGCAGAGACATCATGGAGAAAGTTGAGAGGGCACAAACCCCTTCCAGTAGTGTAATTTTTTTTTTTCTACTTACTGAAGAGCAGATGGGGGAAAAAGGTTTGCCAGTCAGTTGGACAAGCCCCAGAACTTTATCGCTTTCGGCTGCAGATTTTATCTCTTGGTGTATTTTATCACTAAAGGTTTGATGCCACTAAGTTGAGTGGGACTAAATGCAGCAGCTAACTCAGCACGCCTCATTTCCTTTTACAGGGACAAGTCCTGGAACTCTCAGTCTTCATGACTGCAGCAGGATTTTCTGCATTCCTGCCATGTTCCTGCTGGGAAGCATTTGTCACATGGAGTCCCACCACCTCTGGTGCAAAGCCAAACCCTCCTGGGAGTGAAGTCTGACCGGGTGGGCACCATGCTGCTCTGCATTTTTGCAAGGCAGACAGCAGCTTCTAGATGCCTATGGGATGGACCAGGAACTTCTCAATCCTTGTGTGCTTGTCCTAAATATGTGCAATTAGGTAAAGTTAGGTAAGTGTGGGAAGGGTTATCACCAGCAAAGTTGCTGTGTGGGTGGAATAGGGAATGGACCATGAGCTGGCACTGCTGAAATCTCAGCTAAAACTGCAGCCAGTGATTTGCTGTGTTGCTTATCTTGTTGATATGTTTGTATGAAGGGAAAATAACATTCCCCAGTAAAACTACTGGGTTTGTAGCCTGACAGGGTGCAGCACCCTACACTGACAGACATATCCAAGGGCTTTTTCTGTCAGCTGAGTTAGGATGAACTCTGCAATGCCATGTGCCATACGCAGACTACTGAATAAATTCCTACCGCAGAAACATGAGGTGATTTCCAGGTACCAATAAGTGTGAATTATGATGGAAGAAGAATGGAATACTTTATCTTTCACTACCATCTGGAAACACAAAATATTCACAGAAATCCAAGCCTTTTCCTAAGAATTCTGCAGCTTAGCCTTGTTCAGAAGGCTTTTAAGGGATATGTTTGTGTGTTTTAAAATTACTTCTATGGCAATAAAGGTGCCTGTAAAAGACATCCAAAGTGATTCCTTGAGAAGCATTGAAACTACAGCAGAAAGAAAGCTCAGGATTAATCTGAAAAGTTGTAGGACCTTGCAACATTGAGCAAAAATATTCTGCTTTTAACCCCTGCCTCTACCTCCCCCTGCCAAAATAAAATTAATCTAAGACTGTAGTCTTTGTTCCTGGTAGGTAACCAGGAAAGAAAGAGTCAATGTATGAACTGAAGCAGGTCTGTTGAATAAGATAGCACTGCCTAGCACTTACAAGGTATCTAGGATAGTCTTGAATTAAGTACAGTAGTGCTGTGACCATACTCTGGCTGATTCAATGTATGAGTCTTTAAAATCACCTCCCCTTCTCTCCTGGAGCTACCTCTCAGTCCCTCCCAAAGCAGCTGATGTAGTAACATCAATGTTAAATGACATCTGATAGTAGTATCACAATAATAATAACAACAATGCAGTATTAATGCAGATACTTCTGCGTCAATTTGGTAGGGATGCTTTACCTAACTGTTAATCAGCTAAGGATGACTGGCAAAAACTTATGACTCGAGACAAATTAGCCAAGTTATGGAGGAGAAATTAATGTGTGATACCTGGTCCTGACAAAATGGTCTGGTTGCAATGCTGTTTGGCTGGAAGGATTGTAGGTTTCAAATTTGCTCTGGTAATTCTGTTGTTTGCCAGGAAGGTGATAAAGCATTTTGGTCACATGCTTAATTTTCTGAAGCTGCTAAGGTGAGCGGCACTGCTGCCCTGCCATTCAGTGTCTAATCTAGTAGAAAATTAGAGTGCTACACCTAGGAGTAAGTGGTGCTTGGAGTGAATCTGTAGTTGTATGAGACACATTGCTGGACCTTCTAGGTCACACGGCATGGAGGAAACCTCACACATAGCTGGGGGTGTGGGGACAATACTGACCTTATGTTAAGATGATTCAAGCTGATTTTGAACTGAATTGCTGCAATATCAAGTTTGACAACTTTTTAGGGTGTCATTCTTCTCAGGCTGTCTAAAGGATGAAGTATGTAAGGGTAAAATATGGAAAGTTAAAACACAACTTAATGAGAAACAGCAATATTTCTGGGGTGCTCTAGCTGTGTTTCAAGCCAGAGTCAAGTCTAGAAGGTGGACATTTCCTAGCTCAGTTCCTGGGCAGACTTAGCCCACTACCTTTTCAATAGATACTGCACACCTGTTCACTTCACTTTGTTATCTCCCCACAGGGTATACCACAATAAATGCATTTTGCAGTATTACCCAAATTAACTCCTAATTCAGAGTCAAGGCAGACCAGAATTGGAATTTCTGTGAGGTCTTACACAAATGTACCTTCCTGCACCAAGGAAATGGCAGCAGGAGATACTAGCAATGCATTTGTTTCTTTATGACTTTGTTACCATTGACAATTTTATTACACTAATGAATAAATCACCTCTTCTGTAGTTAATAAAATTTAGGATGTAACTATTTATTTCTTTGCTATATGACTCCAAAAATGAAATGGGTCAGCAAATGTGGTATGACATAATCTGTTGCCCTTTATTCTTTATATAGAAATTGGATTGATCAATGTATCTTTCTAAAAAAATTAATACACATGAGCATGTGAACGTAAATAATAAGCTTGTTCTAAGACGTGGGAAATTGGTGGGTATTGACTATTTAGAAACTCTGAACAGATATTACGGATATTCTGGAAATAATAGCTGTTTATAACCTTTTAAAATTCTCTCTAATCTATTGAATTTATAGTTCTTGGATTTAACTGTTGTCTAAGGAGAAGGAAGCTCTTCAGCTTTTTCCTTTTCACCTATTCATACAAGCCAGGAATGCTCTTCCCAGTGTCTCAGCCTGCAAACAGATCATTCCTTTGGTGCTACGTCATTTCTTTGCTGACTGAAGTTTTTGTCCAATTTTGATCTTATACCCTTGTGGCTGTAACTCCATATCTTTGCTTAGCATCACTTTTGCTGACAGCAGACACCCAGTGGAAATGTTTCTTTTCATTCTGTAATTTTTCTGCCCTTGATGATCTCTATCTATGGAGGAAATTGGACTTTTATTTCTGTATTTCTGTGGGAGCTGAGGTGAAGACTGGTTTCAGCAAATCATCCTAACAGCTTATTATTTTTATTCCTCCTACATGATATCTCTTCTTATATAACTTTATAAAGGATGCATTTTAAACCAGCACAGTCAGTGTTCCCAACAGAGCCACTTTTTTCCCTTGCCTCAACGGGATCAAGGTGGGGTTGAGCCCACCAAGGGCTCCGCTGGTCCCACGGGGCCCACCATCACAAACACAAAGTGGGTGGGGAAGAGCACAAGTGGCTGGGACAGAAAGTGGGTGGCACCAGCAACAGAGGCATGGCAGGACCAGCCTGTTAACCATCAGTGGAGCTTAAATTAGCCATGAGACCGCAGGATTAGAGCCAAGATACCATTACGAGTATTGATGTTCAACGAATCGTCTCCTTTTTTTATTTCCCCTTTCCCCAAAATGTTCAAAATTACAGCACACAGCATAAACTACTTCTAATATTTCCTCTTTTTCTTTCCTAATATTTCAAAAAGATCTTAGATATTGTTCCCATGGAGCTGTGAATGCACTCATAGATACTTGATAATACAGATTATGTGTATGTGTAGTAATGTGTAGTACAGACTATGTGCCTTGGCACTAGCACAACTTTACTATTGTGAATTGACCTCAACAAGGACCAGCTGCAAGTACAGCCACAAGGAATAAGAGAAATGATAAGACAAGCTGTAAAATAGATGAATATACCCAATGGTGATATCACCAATCACTTCAGTTTCTCAACCCTGGTGTTTGCAAAGGCTCCATCCAAAACCCTTGGAATATTTCTAGCCTTATAATTCACTGGTATCTTTACTGCATACGGGGTTTTAGGTGTAAAAATGTAGACTGATCAAAACCAGTGTGTTTTTCTCTCAGCAGCATTCTCAGTTCTTAGCTGGCAGGACTATTTGTCATGGGTTGGCAACATCTATCCTCATGGTTTTCAGAACATGAATCTACAGTCAGTAAGGTTGCCCCTTGCTGTTAAACGTATGTCTCATCTCAAAGTTGCTTCAGTAGAGTCCTCTCACCTCTATTGAATTCTGCACCATGCTTCTGAAAAAGCAATGCTCACATTTCGTCCCCTCTATCTGCATTTAGCTTTCATTTCAGTGTCATGTAGCCAAAGGCAGAACTGGAGCTTGTATCTGGTATTTGCTTTAGACATGGATCCAGACTTAGTATGTATTAAAGGGTCCATTTCATCAAAGCATACACCTTCCTAGGAAGGAAGTAACCAATTTATACTTCAGGTGGAAAACTCTGTCAAGGGATCAGTTGATAAGCTGTTAATGAAATTCCAAGCCAGCAAACACAGCCACCAAATAAACCTTGAGAAAGTGGTGGTTTATTTTAGGAATCTGAAATAGTGTATTGCTCAGAGGAAGATGGATTAGATAATCTCATCAGAAAAAATATAGGAACCTGCGCTAAAGAATCAGTAGCAAGAATGGAATTTTTTACCTTATTTTAAATTAATCATGTGATCTTGGAGGAAAAAAAAACAACAAATCATTTCAGTTCCCCTTGAGTTGGGCTTCATTCATAAAAGGTCTTTCAAAGAATGACTAAGAAAGAATAGAAAGCTGAAAATGAAACCGGCCAGTTGATTAGGATCAATCCATACATCATGTGTCAGAATGCTAAGAGTGTCCTGAAATGAAGCAATGAGACATAACCTTGACAAACCAACATGCTAAACACGTCCATATCACTAAGTTATATAATGACAAAATAAAAAAATCACTTAAAATATCTTGGGTAATCAAACATCAGGAATGAATAAAAGAGCTTGGTAAATGGTCAGCTTGAATAAGCAAGGCGGTTTTCCCATTCAAAGGCAATGTCCTGAGGAAAAAGGTCACACTTTAAGAGTTCCCTCCCATGTTTAAAACAGTTTTTGTTAATGGAGGGTTTTGCAATTCATGAGTAAAGCATTCTGAGTAACTTCATAAAAAATGAGTAAAACTTCTTTTGCAGTAACTTGAAAATGCCAGGACTGCCAGTGCTTTTCAAGGGGAAAGTTGAGTCAATAAAGCCTGGACTTCTTTCTTCTCCTGCCAGGAGCTGTTATTAAATGCCTTCAGCAGAGATAACAGCACCAGCCACTGATACTAAATGTACTGAAGCAGTGATGGTATCTTGTAGAATATAACTGCTGTGTTAAACATGATAGTCAATAGATATGAATGACACACTTTCCAGCAGTATCTTTCGTTAGAACAATTGAGTCAAAGCAGAAAACACTGTTAAACACTGCCTTGGTGGAACATATATAACAAATCACTGATGTGCAGCTGTTAGCCCAATGCTGGCAGTGCTGCCATGAAGAATTTGGCAGCTGTGCCAAGGTGCACTCAAACTGCATGTATCGCCCTGGCAGTGTTAAATTTTTTTCCACATTGCCTACCTTTTTCCAAATCCTCTGTTTGCTTTCACATAAAAAGGGCATAGTGTGCTCCCTTTTGCTGCCCCTGCCTGCAGTCCAAATATTTCCTTCCCAGGTGCAGGAAGGAGGAGTAGTGAATGTGGCAGCTCTTCCAAGTACATGAAGAAGATGTGGGAAGGAAATGCTTCTTCCTTCCCCATTCTGTCTGGGAGAGTAAAATAATAACAACAACTACAACAACAACAACAACAACAATAATAATAATAATAATCAGTAGAAAGTGCACAAGCCTGTATGAGAATGCCCCTAGCATTTCTTCAGATCCATAGGAGAAAGCTAAACAGAGGAGGGAAAGATATTAAAGAGCTGCAGACAAACAGTAAGAGAGAAGCAATAGGAATGTTTTTCTCATTGTAGCAGATTTCTTGGTAAAAAGAAAGTATTTATATGCGGTGACGGATTTTCTGCCAGCAGTGAAATAAAGGCTGAAAGGACCAGCTGAAATAAAATATATTGAACAAAAATATGCCAATGCTATGTTATATATCACATAACAATTCTTGGTCTCTCTAGTAATGCCAAAACATCCCCAAAGAACTATAATATGTTATTGCCAAAATATCCTGCTCTAAAAAAAGCAGACTGATTTATCATCCCTCACTTAAAATGTCTTCTTGAATGCAGGAAACCTTTAGGGTCAGTCAAATTCAGTTCACCTTCCTGGACAGCCAGTTGTCCCTGTTCATTCCCTTGGTTCAGCTCATGTCTACAAAATACAGTATCAGGTAGGACACTTGGTCCACACCTGCAGATCTGACCAGTGCACCTCTGTTTAGTAAGTTCAATCAATGCCCTTCCAGAGAGAAACTGCCAAAGTTTTAATCAGAGAAAAAATCTTTCCTTCCTCTGTTAAGCCAACACCAGTGAAATCACCAGTGGTGACTCCATATCAAATTATTTGTTCCTCAGCAATTTGATAGACAAACCAAAAGCTGCTCCCCAGCTCACCTACAGAACTGCACCTTTGGGATCTGGTACAGGCTGAACATTGGCAGGGACAGGGGCTGTCACCTGTGGCTAAACACACTACCAGAGGGAAGGCAATGGTTTTCATTCTCCTGACCTCTCTTCAGAACTGCTCCCTGTTGTGATACAGTTGGAAGGTGTCCTTGAGCAACAAGTGCTTCCTAAAGAGACACTCAGGAAGGCCCCTGGAAAGGGAATTCTCCAGGTAGGTCTTTTGCCTGCAGAATCCAGCAGGAACCAGCTCTTTCTCAGAGGGTACCCCATATTTATGCAACCGTGAGGACTATTTGCATTCACCCCAGAAACCTGAAGATGACAGGCAGCTGGGATGGGCTTGCACAGTACCTTGTTCCAATGCCTCCAACTTTACCAAAAGCAGCGAGCAGGTGATGAATAGCCAATCTAAGGAAGAAGGGGCAGTCATTTAGCTCGTAGAGTTGCAGCTACCTTTGGTGGAAGATGCTTAGCTAATGTAGTCAATCTAGTCTGCAGTTTATAAATATGGTATTCCTTATTTATAGCAAGCTGCCTGGTCGTGATGTCTGCAGCAGCATCTCCTACCTCTACTTGCGGGGTAGGAGATCAGCTCCCATGCTGATAGGCAGCAACTTGTCTGTCATTCATAATATATAACAAAACTAGTAATTGTGCTTCTGGTAACAGCTCTGTTAACAGATGAAGGCCTTTGGAAAAATTTATATTCAGCCCTGGCAGCCAATGTCTTAAATAATCTGGTCTGCTTCCATTCCTTTAAATAAACTTGCATTATTCATAGATATAACACCAATCCCATGACTTAAGTGCTATCATATACTGGAATTAAATCATAATAATTCAGTTCTGGAGGCTTGTGGTTTAGCTGAGACCAAGGACTTGGTAACGCCTGCCTTTGTCACCTCCCAGCAGCACCAAAATACATCTGGGCATGGAGCCACCGGAGTTAAGAAAATAGCAACTAGCACAGAATTTTGCTGTGTAAGCTACTATGAGTTCCTTGTTAAGCTGTCTACCACAAAATATTTTAGATTATCTTCCATATCTTTGAAATCATCAGTGATCCAGCTCTAAACACCTAAAATATCACCACCTGAAGGATGATCATTGTGCTTGACCACTTCATTCCTCGGGCACAGCAGATCGCTTTTCAGCAAGCACAAAACTCACTAGTACAGAATTGAGCATTTCCTTGGAGACTGCTCCATGGCAGCAGAACAGATTTTTGCAAAAACTAAATGCCATCTGAAATTCAATATGCCTTATTCAGAAAGCAAGGTGTTCTTCAAGGTGATTTTTTTCTAATAAAAACATACATCACAGCAAAAAATATATCTATGCAGTATATCACCAAGGGAAACACTGCATGCACATTTTTAAGGAAGGAAATAATTACAAGTGACAATACAGTATTGAAGGGTTTAGACATTGGTAATTATTATCAGTGGCATAAAAACCCAAAGCAAAACAGAATGGGTGACACCCAAACTTTTCATGTCTGTCCTTGCTTTACTCCTCAGGACTTGTCTGTTGTAAAGCTGTAGGAAAGGGAATCACTCTGATGCTTCTCTTGTTTATTCTGTGAATTAGATACACTGTATTTAGTACATACACGATTCACCTTTAAATTTTTTTTACCTACTCGAGTTGTGGATGCTGTGGACACTCGGCATGCAGCCAGAGAAATGGGACCCAGACTAAGCAAGCTGGTACTTCGGGAGACACTCCTGGGTTGTTGGAGTGCTACACAAAACCTAGCTCATGCAGAACTTCATTTTTTTACACAAAATGTAGCTCATGGTAGTACTGGTGTATGCAGTTGTTTGGGGAAGAATAAGAAAACTTTTCTTATATCTTACAGGCCTTCCTAGTGATAATTTGGAACAGCTTTCACAGTTTTATTAGAACACTGAACGTTTTGAAGTAGCTTCACAGCAATAGTCAGCACACTTCTATTACACTGTCATAATTCTGATATACTATATAATATTTTTATAGCATTTCAAGATAAGGAACTTTTTTTCTTCTGAATTCATGATTGCTTTCAATGAAAAAGTGCCTCGGCATTATTTAATTTCTCAGCTTTTAAGGATGTTTCTCCCAGAGCTGCACTGCACTCTCCTCCATTAAAAATAAAAAATGAGAAGGGAAGAGACACAGCTTTCAGGGCTCACTCTGAAATTAGCAGTCAAAGCAGCAGGAAGATATCTGATATTCCTTTTCAGAAAGGGAGAGTTAGCATGTTTTTGTAGGCATAATAAGTGAGATATGAATGGGAACCACAAGTTTTAATTGCTCTGCTTTGTAAACCATACTTTGATGTATGCTCAGCCTGTGTCACGGTTGGAAGACTTTTTTGTGGGATGGCAAGTTACAAGTGCAAGGAAAAAAGCAGAAAAATTTTGTTTGAAAAGGAGCGTGTGTGTTTTACTATATTAGCTTTGGAGACACAGTTTCATTCTACCCCTTAATTAATTAAAACTTAGGCATGTGATAATTGTAATTATCCTTTGTTAGCTAATATCTCACTTCACCGACTATTTTATACTCACATTAATATTCTACTGCCTTCTTCTTATCAGCCCACTTTGTTTTAAACAGGAAACATTTCATATGGTGAGGGACTAAAATTATTCCTGAGTGTGAAGATCCTTAATGATTTGGTTGCATGGCATGAAATGGAAAAAGCATAACATTTCCCTCAGAGTGATTTTCACAGAAAAAAAATGGT
The DNA here is from genome assembly GCA_013400875.1 of Anhinga rufa. NCBI lineage: Eukaryota > Metazoa > Chordata > Aves > Suliformes > Anhingidae > Anhinga > Anhinga rufa. The sequence goes on along the minus strand of VZTV01043737.1, from coordinate 20,440 downwards.
GATTTGATGAAACCTAAGTATTTGGGGCAAACACATTCATTGCAGCCAGAGCTTTCTGCAGAGTGTGAAAACATTTTCTCCTTGGGTTGCCCAACTCCCCTGCTGCTACAGAAAAAGACTTGCGGCCGCCCTGGTTTCCTGCAAACCCCTGCCTGCCTTTGAATAATTTGGTTATTGAAGGCAGCCCTGTTTCCTTAGAAATCATGCAGGACATGTTACTTTTTCCTTGTATTGTACCATTGCAATAAATATGGATCTTTATTCCATCTTAGAAAGACTTTTTTTAATTATTTCTGTTGCTCTTGGCAATATAAGTAATGCATTAGGCTGAACTATACATGCAGAAGTGAGATAACAAACAGTATATAATATCTCTGTTAGCTGGGGACATTATTCTTTGCTCATGTCAGCCTCAACAGAACTGCTTGCTCGGAGAGAGCATGTCAGGGAGCTGATGACAAATCTCTGTGGATATGCCTACCCTCAGAATTAAGTTTCCCTTCTGAGGGATATTAAAAAAAAAAGCACCAACAAATACATCTATTTAGGAAGACTCACAAAGGTATGGGGGACAATCAGGTTAGGAAAGTGTATAATATTGGCCAAGGTATTCCAGCAGGAAAAGCTGCTTTGCAAACAACTTTAGAAATAGATCAGGAATTTAAACAAGAAGAGCATGCACTTTTTGTGCAAGAAATTGGCTTCAATATTACAAAGCATATAAACACAGGGCTAACTTCAAACAAATCAAGGCTCTCACGAAACCGAAGCCTCAGGCAAGTCATGTAATTTGGCTGTGTTCGCTGCTTTGCTTTTGGATGTGACACCTATCAATGCAATACACTGAAATCAAATGCACCACTGCATTAGGAGGGTTTTCATTCTTGGGAATCCCTCTGAAATAAAATGGATGTAACAGTAGAGAATGATGCCCAGCACATTAGCGTATAAAATCTTGTTTCCATTAAAACCAGTGGTATCTTTGATCTTAATATCAGTAGGGTAAAGATTTCACCTTCTTTCAAACTGTGACCCCAATGAGGCAGACTGGGATTCTTCTTCCTCGAAGGTGAATTATGCCCCGACTGACCGTTGTGCAAACTGATTCCCTTTTAATATCAACATCTCACTTCGTCTTAATCAGTTTTTCTCAGCAACTCCAGTGTTGACCTTTCCCCCACTTAATTTAATTTTCTTTAAATAATTTCATTAATTTATTTATGAAGTAAGGTTTCCCAAAGGCTCAGTTGTCTGCTGCTAATTTTGACGAGCATGTGTATGAGTGAATGGAAACCTCTCTCTTTGTTGTACTTAGGTGCTTGGGACCCTTGATCACTGAGTACTGTGTTTTCTTTCTTTGCGGATTTATTGGATGTATTCTGTGTGAAGGTGGTGATTTATCCATTAATAGGAAAAGCCACCACAAATAATCTACATGGTCCAATAATTAACTCTGTGTCAACTCTGTAATGTGAAGGGGCCCAAGGTTTTGTTACCCATTTCGATAATAGTGTTTTTTTTTTTAATTGTTTCTATAAAAGCAAAGAGTGCTCTATGAGGGCTGAATTTTCTTGTGTTATCACACAGCTGCCTCAGGCCACTTTCAAACCCACAGTTGGAGCACTGTGCTGCTGTGGTTTCCGCATTGACTTTAATGAAAAAGGAGAAAATAGCAAGTTGGGCAGAAATTACTGATACCCTTGTAAGAAGAGTAGGAAAAACACAGAGATTCAAGATCAGGTTTAGTGGATATTTTAGCATCAGAGAGTCAAAAGAAGAGAGACTTGACAATAACTAAGCATTGTTGAAAAGATCAGCTTTGTAGACGGTATTAGACGTTATCCTAGTATCCTAAACAAGCCCCTCCATCTGTAACTATTTTATAATTGGTTCTTTCAGAAATATTGAGTAGAAGATAAGTAAGTTATTTTAAAGTTTCATCATTATTAGAATAAGGAAAATGGAAGAGAGTATTAAAGACATGGAACAGGTATTCCAAAAAGAGACTTTGGGGTTTCAGATACATCTATTTATGCTGGTTAGAGGGAACTTAAGGCAGAATAGAAAGCCTTATATCACGTTTTTCATAGAATCATAGAATCATAAAGGTTGGAAAACACCTCTAGGATCATCAAGTCCAACCATCAACCCAACACTACTATGTCTCCTAAACCATGCCCTGAAGTGACACATCTACACGTCTTTTAAATACCTCCAGGGATGGTGACTCAACCACTTCCCTGGGCAGCCTGTTACAACGTCTGACCACTCTTTCAGTAAAGAAATTTTTCCTAATATCCAATCTAAACCTCCCCTGAGGCAGCTTGAAGCCATTTCCTCTCGTCCTATCACTAGTAACTTGGGAGAAGAGACCAACACCCACCTCACTACAGCCTCCTTTCAGGTAGTTGTAGAGAGCGATAAGGTCTCCCCTCAGCCTCCTCTTCTCCAGGCTAAACAACCCCAGTTCCCTCAACCTCTCCTCATCAGACCTGCTCTCCAGACCCTTCACCAGCTTCATTGCCCTTCTCTGGACACGCTCCAGCAACAAAATGTCCCTCTTGTACTGAGGGGCCCAAAACTGAACACAGTATTCGAGGTGCGGCCTCACCAGTGCCAAGTACAGGGGCACAATCCCTTCCCTACTCCTGCTGGACACACTGTTCCTGATACAAGCCAGGATGCTGTTGGCCTTCTTGGCCACCTGGGCACACTGCTGGCTCATGTTCAGCCGGCTGTCAGCCAGCACCCCCAGGTCCTTCTCTGCCAGGCAGCTTTCCAGCCACTCTTCCCCAAGCCTGTAGCGTTGCATGGGGCTGTTGTGACCCAAGTGCAGGATGAAGCCAGTTTGGCCTTTGGACAGAGTAGGACTTCATTATTTTACAGGAAATTTAGAGGAAGAACCACATGACTTTTCAGTAGGTCAGCAAATAAGGATTGGCTTGCTTTGAAAAATCACACTGTCAGCTCTATTTCAGTGAATTTGTGCTCTGAAGTTACAGGTTGTGTAATGATGCTTACTTACAGGAACATTAGAAAATGGCACAAATCTCTGAGAGGCTGTTTAGAGTAACACTGTGTGAATACCATGATGAGAGCTCTGAGTAAAGGAAAGATGGACTTTACAGCCAAATTCCTCGTATTCTGAAAGAGACAATATAGGCTGTGATTTGGTTTTAGTCTTGGATGTATACATGTACCAAAGCCTTTCAAGAGTGCAGGGATATGGATAGCAGGTGTATTTTTTTTAAAAAAATAGCTAAGGTTATCTTAATTACTGTAATTACATTGAAAAATGGGTGGTGGAGTTTTTCTATCTCAAAGTCTTTAGAGAAAACAACTGGTAAAGGAGTTACCTTTATGTCCCCCCATTGACCATAACAATGGTAGAATACAGGCCTTATTCTGCTACTATGCAGAGAAAAGCTTTCACACTTTCTGCTGCTTCTAAGCTGCTGTATCATTCTTGCTTTATTTAGTGTGTCCCATGAATATCAGCTGGATTCAGCACTGCAAGAAGACAGCCAGGATTTCTGCCCTTACCTTTGTATCCCACAATACATTATTTTTTCTCTCTGATGCCAGTAGGCCTTTTTTTATTTAACGTACCTTGCTTGTTTCTTTGTGAGCAAAGAGCAAACACGTTCTCCACCTTAATGGCCTTTATTTCAAATAAGAGAACACTGAAATGAGGAAGGACAAAAGCCTGCACAAGAAAGCAGAGTGGTTGAATGTTATTTCTGAGAGACTGAAGGGAAAAGGACATTTAAGTGTTGCGTCCTTCTCCAGATCATTTTTAAGAGGCAAAAGGCAGGAATATTCAGCCAGTTGGCACAGACTAGGTACACCAAAAATTCCTGCACTGTTATGTCAGACATCGGTCATGCATGCCCACATGTCCCTGTACACTGGGTGCTCATTTGCAGGAGCCAGCAGAAAGTCCTCCTTGCTCTCCCCCTGCTCACCTGGGCAGGTTCGCATGTTACTGGAACATGGACCATGCCAGGCAGCTGTGCCCGCCCCCAGCAGTGGAGGGCCAAAACCCAGCTGATACTTTGCAGACCTCAGTCCAGGATTGGTCCAGCTGCTGGAGGAGCTTCCTTATCTCTTCAAATCTTTCCTTTGGATCCCTGTATCAGCATCTCCCTTCCCTCCTGGGTGGTTTCGAACCTCTCCTATCACAAGGGAACCTAGAGGAAGATCCTTTGAGCTGGGAAGTTGAAGGCAACTAACTCTAGCTAAAACTTTCCCATCTTGCTCTTGTTTGACAAGTGGGTACAGCTTGTCTCTCACAGCTCAAAAAACCTCAAGAATGTGAATTGGCAGGTTTGGGGAACTGAAGGCTTTTATTTGCACTGTGACAGGTGGCCATTGCACAGAAATGTGAGAAGAAACCATCCAAAAGTAGTTGGTGGTTGCTAACAGACTGGCAAGAGGTTTCAAGGGAAGCAGGACAATGCAGTGGCAGAGGACAGAAGCCAAGCCACGATGCTTTTCCAGCAGGAGAGCAAGGAGAGCAACCAACCTGTTCCTGGAACTAGTAGAGCCATGTATTTTAGTGATGTTGTTTTCCCTCCTTTTCCATCCTACTTGCAGTCACTATTTACTGTGACTGTGCTATAAATAATGCTGGGGAGCGAAAGCTGTTTTCAGTTCAAGGTACAAATCCAGGAAAGCTCTTTGAATTCAGATACGTTTCTTGAGCTGAATGATCTTCCCACCAGAGGGCAAACATGTAAAGATAACTCCCATCTTTTGAGCTTGCAGCAAAATGGGCAGTTATAAATATATAAACCTTGCTTCTGGTTTCACTGACAAAGTATGGATCATGTATTATAAGTGGGTATTATAGCGGTAATCTCACTGTCCTGCTCTTCAATGGGCAATGTCTGCTTCCTGTTGGACAGACAAAGTCTGGAGTTTTCTATAAGGTGTTTCAATGCTTTCTAGAAGGGGGAAATGTCCCTACCCATAAACCTGAGGGGGGTTATATAGACACAGAGCACAGCTTCAGTCCTTTGATGTATCTCCATTTTAAAACATCATCTTTAAACAACCCCCAAAACCCCTCCTCATTGCTGGTACCTGAGAACTGTACACAATAAAGCAAACAAGAAAGCCTGTTTATAGCAGCCTCTACACAAATATATACAAGGCCGAGGTCTGAATATATCTGAAAGTCTTTTTTACTGCTGTGTTCTGCGTGGCTCCCTTTCAGTGCGTACCTGACATGAGTTTGTGCACAAGTTACAAACTGATTTTAGAAATCAGAAGCCTTAGGGACTCTATATGTATTTGCTGACCACAGGTTGTCTAGACTTAGGGAAATGAGTGTGGTCATTTTGGCTTGCTTTCTTGAGGTTTATTTTCCAGGACATATCATTCACCCGAGAAGAACGCAGGTTAGAGTTATCTTCTGTAGGTCTGAAACTTTGGGGTCACTGTATTGTTTTGTTCTGCAAAAGCCACAGAATTAGGAAGGGTCTTGCATTCACCTGTGGACCCAACTCTTCTCTTCCTTTTTGCATGGGGTTGGACATGTCTTGAAGTTAATTTCAGGGCAAATCAGGTCATACACACACAAACACATATATAATCAGCAGCTCTGTACATTTTGCATATCCATAACTTGCTCGGAATAGGAAAACTGCTGCTATCAGTATGAGCCAGTGCCTGCTGACAGTATTCATCTGTGCAGAATTCAGTTTAAGGTTACTAATAGGGATTGGATATTCATAGTTTTAATCCTGTTTTTTAATAATGCCTTGTTTTTAATGCATGTCAATTAACAAGGCATTTTTAATAAAGTCTGCTCTGAAGACCTAGTTTCAAAAATCAGTGGAAAATATCGGGAGAGGGACTCATTTTAATATTGGGATATATCTGCAGTCCCCACTGAACATCCAGCCCCAGAAATGCAGTGGTGGCCAGGCTGATATTTAAGGCTGTACTGGAGAAAGCTTTACCTGTGACATGGCACGGGTGCTCAGAGCAGTAAGATGGGTAGGTAGCCCATTATAACAGATCAGCCATCTCTCTATGGATCATCTCTTATGGCTTTTCAGACATCCAACAGAACTGTGCTTGCCTCTTCTCCTGATTTTTGACACAGATGCTTTTACTGGGTATTGCTGACCCAGTGGGGAGGACATGAAGGATGTTTTTGTGGGGCGTAGGCAGGCACCGTTAGGACCTGAGGTGTCAGCCTCACTCCAGAAGAGACACTGGAACAACCAGAGGTAGTAGAGGTTTCCAGTGAGAGGGAGAGGAAGGAAAAGAGCACCGATGCAGGAACAGGAAAGCATCCATGCTGGAAGTAATGGCACAGGAGAGAGAAGAGCACATGGCCAAGCAGCAAGAAGCAGAAAGTGATGCTCCTGCATGATTTGTTCTGATTTCTTCTGTTCTTTTTACTCTTTAGCTGTCTGCCTGCTTCTTCCTGAAGAGAGGAACAGAATGTGCCATGGTGAGTGATGAAAGGTGGAAAACATCTCAGGAGTAAGTAAATTCAAAGGGAGCTTTTTCCTTTGCATTGCTAATCTTGGTGGCATATACAGCTCCTGAATATACAATCCATTTTAATAAACCTGTGGAGTACATGCAACTGCCTTTTTTAATGTGTTCAGATGTCTCAGAGCATCTTTTTAATTTATTCAGTCAATTGTCCACAAGCTTTCTAAATTTATTTCTTAAATAGCCATTTAAGATGTTATTTTTCCTTTCTTACCAGCTCTTAGATAGGTGGCTCTAGTTATTCTGAATTTGCTAAGGAAGTTGCTGGAGGACTACTACAAAATGAACTTTCCAGTTAATAGAAGTATTCTGTGTTGGTTACTTGTATTAGTCACCAGTCATAGCCTGAATTGACATCGCTTGAGCATACATTAACCTTCTCACTCCTCTTGATGGGGTATCAGGAAGTTACAACTATGTATCTCAAAACAACCGTAAAAGGCTTATGCCTTCTGAAGAAACATGAATTACATTACAGTAATCGGCATTTTCTGGAGAATGTTTTTTATCCATTAATGTCATTTCATGCAGTTTGAAGACTAATAAGAAGTGTTCGGAGAACAAAACACTCTCAATAAGAAAAACTGTACCATTTTTGGAGTTCACTTATGTTACAGGCTGGTTTTGCACAGAAGGATAGAGAGTTGACTTTAAGACAGCTTATTCCTGAAGTTCTCCTTCTCCTAAACAAAGCATAATTACATTTTCATTTATTAGCTTCACCTGCATCTCTTTCTAAAGCACAATTGTCTTATAAATTCCTATTTTCTAGAGATAAATACCATGCCCCTATAAGGCTGTGCCTCTTTCAGACGGAAGAGGCATCCTGTTGGCTGAGAAGCTGCTTTTGTTAAGTATTTAAATGTTGACCAGAAATGGTTCTAGCATTACAGTTTCCAATTAGTGGCATATTTGCAGCTTGTAAGTAAACATTAAATAAACTGGATTGAGGCACAAATCCCTACAGAGCAAGGCAGGCTTCTCAGGTCATTCACCACAGTTCCATGCACTGCATGTCTCATCATCGTTACCTAATGAGCACCTTATGGTGGGGCCATGGTGAACTTCAGCTTCTCAATTTCAGTGCTGGGCCCAGGTGCGAGGTACAGCCTGCATAAGGGATGTGTCCTATTGCAACTTGGGACCTCTTGCAGTAACCCCATGCATCTATTTTCCAAATCACAGTATAAAAAGAAAGATTTAAAGCAAGATGGATTAGAGCCTGTATAAAAACGTCTGAGGGCTCAGTAGCTGAATGTATTCTATTTTATGATGTGAAGTGTTTTCACAGAAGAGAAAAAGAAGCCCCCCTCCTAGAATTACTGTAATTATAGTGGTATGTGCATATATTTCTGAACGGTTTGTTGTCATTAAAGGGGATGTTCAAGCTAGTCTCCAGACATCATATGCATGAAATAAAACCACATGGTTTTGTAAAGACATAGGTAGATTTGGAACACCCTAATTTTATAGGAATATATTTTATGGTTTATTAGTTATTTTTATCACTAGTATTTAGAATTCTTCTGTGGTGTATATACTTTTTGTAAAATATTTTTTATAAAATATGGAACCTTACCAGTCCAGTTAAAAGATATTGCTTTTGTTCTTGTATGTTTTTAGGTATAATTCTCCATTACGAGTTGCGCTGGCACAGAAAGTTGCAACTCCTTGTGCCTTTTTCCACTTTCTTCTGGATTTTTGGAGAGAAATGCTAGAACTCCCATTCCTAATCCATAAGAGATACAATTTTCTGATGTAGTCTAAGCTGTTGATTTGCTGCCACTTTGCTATAATGCAAGCTAAACCACAGTTAGTAACCCCAGGGGACTTACAATGTAAGTACTTATGCGAGACAAAATGTAAAAGACAAAAGGCACATTCAGAGAGAGAAATTACTTTCTTCAGGTCACAAGGCAGATGTAGCTGCAGAGCTGGACCTAGAAATCTGTAGGGCTGCATCCTACAATCCAGTGACTTTCTTGTCTGTAGTATACTGCATAATTTTCAGGGCTTTCACTTCTGTTTTCTACTGCCATTTCATTCTCTTACCTGCTATCACACAGAAACAGTCTTCAGTTTTTCTTAGCATGCCTTATTTTCAATAAAAATCCAAGTGGAACATACAGCTTTCTATTAAGAAACATGGCTTTTGTATATCAGCTTCAACACAGCAGTGTTTTTCCCATATGGCAGGCAATTGCTTAGTAATAAAATAGTTCCTCCAACATAATAAGGGGTAGTGAAGGTAAATATTCATGTAGCATGACATCCTGTGTCTTGAGAGACATCACTAGTTTTTAAATTCACTCTTCAAATGGACACATGGTCTTTCATACAGGTTGCCACAGTGATACCACATCAAAACCTGAACAGTTATTGACTGCATACAAGTGAATTACAGAAGAAAATTATAGCAGCAACTGCGAAGGTGATGGGGTGTTTGAAACACCCTAGAAAACTGGTCAATGTACTGCTGAGAGATATCAATGTTGAAAACAAGTCTTTAACCTCTTCTAAATATGAGATGCTGGTCTGGATTCTTCCTTCCTTCAGACTGTGCTGCACCCTACAGAGATGATGGTAGGAGGTAAGAGCCTGATGGTAAGAGCCTGATGGTGCTTCAGCATTTTCATGATGCTGTATGCTGGGTTGAAGGACTCGGGATTACAAAAAGGTGCCAGCTGGGTAAGGGCCATTGCGCAGGTAAGGAGAGCTGGAGGGCAGCAGCCCTCCAAACACTGCTGTGCAGCGGTGCCTTGCAAAGGACGGTGTGACAGCAAAGTCCAGGAGTGCGTCAGAAGCTGCAGACCCAACCAAAAAAGTTATTTGCCAACTGGTTTGTGTCCTGGCCACTCTACCACTCTGCCTGCGCTGCCCATGTACTCAAAAATGTTGCAGCTTTATTCACGCTTCTGAAAAAAACCAAGAAAGTCTCAATTAAATAAGCTTTTTATAACAAATGACAGTTTTGTGGCAATTTCATTCAGTGCTGTTCAGCACATAATTGGCACGTATTTCCATAAGCAAAAGGGAAAAACAAGACTGTAAATTACAGCTCTCACTCAGCATGAGGATCGTGTTTTCCCTATGTTGTAGTGTAGCAAAATGAAGTCCTGATTGTGCTATAAGCTGAGAGTACAAGTCCCTTACACAAATAACACAAATCCTGTGAGAGACTAAACTCATCTGCAGTGTCACTCAGTGTAGCTAGGAAGCTCTCTGGAGATGAACTTGACTACATAACTGGTACCAAAATCTTCGTACAGTGACAGTCTGAAAAATAAGTATAATGACATGGGGTTCCTGAGTCATCTTACCCTAATGATTTCCTGTCTGTGTTTGCTTTGCTTACAAGAGAAGGGGGAAATTTTAAATTATAACAGCCCCGGGCCAGTCTATTTTCCTTTTGTCCCCAAATTCAGCATTTTTTTTCGGAGAGTGTTTGTAGCAGAATAAAATTAATTAGTTTGTCGGTGCAGGTCTAGATTTTATCGTGCAAAAAGCAGCACAATCAACAATATTTAATCATCTAACTTCCAAGTCAGAGCTGGAATGAGTTCTGCAGAAACTCCTTCTTGCCATTAAAATGAGTGGCAACAGGGGAGAACTGGTGGGTGCAGTCCTACCAGAGACAGCCTGTAAAAGATTTCCAATTCAAATATACAGCAAGGTTTTAAAATATTAAATACAAAGTTAATTTGACAGTAAAGAGAGGAGCTGGTTGACCCCAAAGTGCTGTCCAGGCTGGAGAGATATGCAGAATCTTAATGGAGAAACAGCTCCCTTCAATGTTCACCATTTGGCCATTAAGTCACTGATCCGCAACACTTACTTTAGTCATTTATTATGGGTGACACAGGCCTTTCAAGATAATCTCTTCTATTTGAGGTTTAATATTTCATCCATTTCAAATGGGATAAGGCTAAGATGTTGTTGTTCATGAGATCTCAGTTTAGGCAGAATGTAATTCAAAATGTTGAAAACCACTTAAGCCTGTATTTCTTACCCACAGATTTGCAGAAAGTCTGAACCTCTATTTTTTTTTCTTCTAATGTGAAGTAAATTAAGTTTAATTTAAAAAAATTGAAAGTTTGCATAGAATAGCAAATTTTATTTATTTATTTTTTTTTACAAATGACACTGACTTGAATCTAAGTCAGCCTGGGCATATAATGCAGTAAAAGATTTTTCCTAGTGTTCACTTATACATATATTTATGTGAATATATGGATATAAAACAAGCACATACATAGCAAACCCTGAAAGTGCCTTGTGGACAATCAAAATGTGTGATTTAAGAAGGGTAAATTGTTAATCAGAATTATATCAGAAAAATACAAAGCGTTGGTTAACTTGTCTACAGCCTTCAAATGAGAAAGATGACATGGCATATGGCACTTTAGGTAGCTGATAAAAAATCATTTAACTGGAGACAGTAAGCTGATTTTCATCTTTCCTACACTACCAGTATCCTTACCTGTCTCTCCTGCTAGCCCGCTGTGGATCAAAGCAAGTGCACGTGTGACATGTGCCCCGATTAGTGAGGTCCAAAGTGCTTCATCTCCACCTGCCACTTGAGATCTGTAGATTTGCTCGGTTAAACCTCCCATATCAGCATGCTTTTGGTAACCGTGCTATGCTGTCTCCCTTTGTGCATCAGGGATTCGATCCCCATGAGCTGCACAGGCACAGCTTTCCCTCCATGGGAAGAAACACGTAGGGTGTCCCTTGAGGGCAGGGATGTAGATGTAGGATAGCTGCAAAGGACTCAAGCCAGGAGCCGCCCAATGGCTTTTTTGCTCTTTATTGCCTACAGTGGAATGAGCAAAGGGTCCCTTGTGCTGGCCATTTGCTTTCACATCTCCGCACATTTCCCACAAACTTCAACTGCCCACGCTTCCCATGTGCTCTGTGACTCAGGCGCCTCCCTTGTCAAAGATCTGGAGTATCTGAGCAGCATGGTGCTGTTTTTCTTCTGACTTAACAAAAATCTGTGCTGTGCAGGAAGTCATGGAGAATTACAAGAAATACATCAGAAAGTATCAGAAATTTGCAAATCAAATTTCCAAATTGTGCTTATGTTAAAAAACTACCCTAGTATCCAGTTTTAAAATGAAAACATATATTAGCTTTGGCTGTACAAAATAGAAGACATCTTAGTACTGGTTTCAATGATTTTGCTATCCAATTTGAAAAAACCCTCTATTTGCATCTACATTTTAAAATATTGCCACTCTGAACTTTTTTTGTTTTGCTTCATAGCCATGGGGAATATATTCAGGACTGTTATGGAAGCATTATTGAAAATGAAAACATAACTTTGAATGTAGGAATTAAGATATCTTAGCCTTCAAAATTTACATGTGTTACTGGAAATTGCTAACTGAGTGCCACCTGAAATGCTTGTTTGCTACCTCAGCAAATGAGGAGTTAGTCGTATCTATTACCAGAACAACACCTACATGTGGAGATTTGCCTATCGAAAATCACTGGAGGGCATGAGAAAAATGAAGAAGGATGTTAGGACTAATTGAAACGAACTGCCACACTACAGTTTTATTTCTCAGCCCAAGGGAGGCTGGAGAAACAGACATAAAAAAATTGTGTAGCGCAAAGAAGAGCAGTTTATTCTTGCATATCGATGGCAATCAAATCTGTGCTCTTCCAACAAGTATCATGGCTGAGTGGGGAGAGTGTCAGTCATTCCGACACAAACATGTAGTTTTTGGAGGGTAAAGCCAGAAACTTGAGTTCCTCCCAAAAAGGAGCAGAAGCTGATGAAGCTTGCTTGGGCACAGTGCTGGCTGCCAGGTCCTGGGCTGGTCGTGGTGTGAAGAGTTCTGGGGCCAATACCATGCTGGGCAGAGCACATCGTAGTCAAATCCTACACAGGACCCCAGACCTGACTGTAGGTCACCCTGCTGGGTTGGTGGGGGGACCTGTTGCCAGCAGCAGCCCTGCCTGAGTGCTGTGGGATGGTGCGCATGGTGTGAGGGAACTGCCCCTTGCTGGGGTGTCCTCAGCTCCCTACTCATCCCCCCACTCTCCAACACCTTTATATGATTCACATTCAGAGCTTCAGCTTCCTAAGCACTTGGGGTTTTTGCTTTGCTTTGTTTTGTTTTGTTTATTTTACTTGAAGAGTGAGCATCAGTGACATTTGAACTAAGGGTGCTCTTCAACCTACTTATTACCAGTGCCCCAGAATAATTAGAGAACAACATCCCAAAGATTACATGTCAGCTTTTGTACTGACAGATGAACTGGTACGTACTACATTGCAGTGCCAAGTAAAAGCGGGGGTATAGAGAAGACAGAGCCAGACTCTCCTTGGAGGTGCACAATGAAAGGACAAGAGGCAATGGACACAAGCTGCAATGAGAACATCCCCACTGGAAATATGAAACTTCTTAATGAAGAGGCACAGCACTGGATGCCCTGGATCTCCTTCCTGACTGTTTTCAAAATGCTGCTGGATGGTGCTTAGCACCCTGCCCTAACCTGGCAGGCAGCCCTGCCTGGAGCAGGGAGCAGGAGATGAGACCTCCACAGCCACATCCAGCCTGATGGACCCTCAGGACACCCAGGAGATGATGTGTTCCTTCACCCCTCTCTGAGTTCATCCGATGAGTGAAGGGTGTTCACCTCTTACAGGCTCAAGATCACAGTAGTCATGACATGAAAAAATAATATAGCATTTTTTATAAAACCCACAAGTCAGGCAGTGATGGTGTGCATGTTTCTTGTCTGATACCTCAGCATCTTTTCCTCTTTCCTCCCTCCCCAAACGGCATGCTAGGAGCTAACACTGCCTTCATCCAAACAGCAGGGTGCTGGGGTTGCTGTGGCAGTGATTTAAAGCCGCAGCTGTTCCCTTCTGCTGCTGTTGATCTGCTCATGCCTTAGATGCACAGTTTCCAGCCGTACTTGCTGTTCCACAACAGCTTTTAGTGCTCTTCTGGGGACAGTGCTGGGTGGGATAATGGGTAACAAGCTCAACCTCCCAACACAATTTTCAATGTTCTTGAAGTTCAGTGGAGATTTGTTTCTATATACTACTCTTTCCCCACTTGAGTCCCTCTTCCTCCTGCCCAGTCGGTTTCTAATCTTGGCACCATCAGGGTTTGTGTGTTCAGTCACTTCCAAAGGCATCAAGGGACAGACACTAGCATTGCAGCGGTCCCACCCTGGTATGAATGCAGGGATAATATGTGTAAGATCATCTGAGCTCCCCATGCTGGGATTTAGCCACCATCCCTCCCTGTTTTCTGATGTTGTGTCAGCTCAGGATGAAAGCAGAAACCAAAGCTGTAGCTGCAGTGCCTTTGGTGTGAATGTGCAACCTTAATTAAAATCTCCATCAAGTCACAGACCTGCCTGTGCTCAGACTATTACAATATTATCCATTCCCTATGCTTCTGCTACAGTTCCTTATGGTATTTCAGTTTTCTCATTAAATCCAGACCAAATAGCCCCATTTTTTCACATAAATTTTTACAGGTTAGAGGTTCTGCTAGTTTCCTTGCAGACAATTTGTTTGACATATCTGTCTTACTTTCCAATTATAGAATCCAATTTACTCTAGTATTTTAGAGCTTGTTATTAATTTCATTTTAATGCAAGGAAACTGAATGGAACTTAAAGGATGTATATTTTTTTACTCCGCAGGAACAGACCATATCACGATTTGCCTGCCTTGGTCAGTACTAAATACAGGCTAAATTTTCCACTGTTCTGCCCCTTCTATGGCAATATCAAAGTCAGTTACTTCAGAGGCAGAAAAATCCATTCCCTGCACCAATTCATATTATCCAGGGAGTGTTGCTTGCAACGCTGTGTAGACCTCTGGTCTGCCCTTGAATCAGGATGGGAGAGGGTTTCTTTTTCCCTCTAGACAGTCACTTCAGAACAGAGTACTGTCCTGAGCATGCACATTAAACCTGCATGCAGGATGGGTGGGGTCAGGCTGTGTTCATCCTTGCTCATTTGGACACACTTGTAGGTGTAATTTAGGGCCACTGGACAGTGTGAAACATCAGATTGCAAAGGACAGGTGATGAAGTCAAAACCCGTGTATATGTCTTTTTTCATTTGATCCAAACAATAAAGTCAGGGTCAACATTTTGTTTGTTAGCAAGATCCCCTGAAGTTTTATACTCTAGTTCAGTTCATTATCTAGTAAAGCGAAAAACTTGTTAAATTAAACTGGGCTATTAAAGCACTGAAAGTCATTGCCAAACAGAAGGTTTATGCTCATGGTCTCTTGCTTGGTTGTGGAAGCTATAGTGCATTTTAAAAAAAACACCTGTCACATCCATGCAAAATCCAGAAATTCTGAATAAAAAACTGGGTGTTTGCTGGTTTCCCCTGCTCAGAGCCTGGGGAAAGTCCTGTATGTGCTGATTGTCTGGAAATACTGAGAATTTACAGGTCTCTGGAGTTAATGACCACAGCATTTCCCCAGCACCTAACTATTCCTGTTGCTGATTTTCCTTGAATTCACTTTAAAAACATGCTTTTACACTATTTTATGACCTTATTATTCTATTATTTATTCTCTAGTGACTACAAATACCACCTTGAAGGGACAGTGTACTAAGCTGTTTTGCTCCTACAAATGGGAAGAAACAGAGAAAGAAGTTACTTTCACTGTTGTGGCAGTAGCCCTACACACTACGTGCAGGACCTCTATTGATGAATTTCCTGGCACTTCTGCAGAAGAAGGGGTTTACTCAGGAGGTGACTCAGCCCAGTCCAAGGTGGTTACAACACTCTGGTTTGTGTCTGGAATTGCTGAGGGTTTTTGTTTCACAGTGTCTATTCCCCCCCTCCGCCCCCACCTCTTTTCTGCAGTCTTTTGACCTTTGGTTATGTTATAATTCAGTGGATTGCAGCTAATTAATTATAAATGATCTAGTTATTTAATGAACTAGTACACAGACCAGATGAAGCTTAACTGTGGCAAAGTCAGATTAGAGCTTCACACAGCTGTGCCTGGAATGCTGCCACTATCGTGGCTAACTCTTGCTTGCAATTAGCTCAGGGCTGCCCACACTTCACTGCAATCTCTAGTACAGATACACCTTCTAGTATAAATGACTTATGTTTAGACAAAAGAGAAAGCAGACAAGAAAGAACAAAGTCTATAAAAGCTTCCTAAAGAGCATATGTTGTATGTGCTGAATCGCTCCAGTGCTCAATATGAAAGGTTGGGTTTTAGTGCTCAGCATTAATCCAACACCATTCCTACCAAATTGATTACTGGCTCAAAGGGTGAAATTTTGGTCAGTGTTGAGCGTGTCTGGAAATCCCACAAAAACAGACAGAGTCTCTAGAAATCTGGAGGGGCAGCACAGGGAGATGAAAGGTGTGGACTCCATGAGAAAAATAGTATCATAGGTCTAACACATCCCGAGACTGAGTTCAGAACAAAACTGGGAGGAAAAAGGAGCTGCAGGAAAAATTTAAATCAGTGCTGAGCATGTTTCTGTGAAAGATCTTTGCTTGGAAAAAAAACAGTGATAATTATCATATTATCATTTTTCCCATATTCATATAAATGCTAAGTAGAATTCCCCTGGAGTACATTATTCAGATTAGCACTTCTTACTGCAAGGGGACACAATGTTAATTCAGTCTCTGTTCTGTCTTTATAATAAATTGCTAAGCCACCATCAGACAAAACCAGCTTTGTTTTGGAAAATGACAGTTTTTTCACATAACTTTAATGGCTATATTTTAAAATGCTCTGTATTTAAATGCCACTTATTATGAAGGCATTTGTACTGCTTAAATATTTTTTGTGAAACAGAAATATTTGCTTTCATTTTATTCAGCACAAGTGCATGTGCTTAGTGCAGCGTAATGAAGAAAAGTGTCATACCTATATGAAGTCATGCATCTTCCTCCATTTAGGAGCCTTCATGATTCTTGAAAAGACAAAATAGTTTCCAGAAAGCCTTCTTTCCTGGGGATAAATTACACACAATTTCTGTTAGAACTAACCAAACACTATTAAAATTAATTTGGTTATGTTTCTTCAGTCTAATTCCTATGATTATAACTTTTTCAGTGCTTTCATATGTGCAAATGGGTAGTAAAAGCCATATTCGCATGTAACAGGGGTGCTTGGCATGACTGCTATCATTTGCCTCTCTCCACTCACTGGTCACTTGTTCCCAAATTCTGGTCAGAAGTGTCATATGGTGGCTGATCCTCGCAGCAATGGGTTAAAGGCACCCACCAGTCCATGGTTCAGTGATTCTGCCAGGGGTTTACGCCAGGTAGGGAAAGAGGGGAAGTGGGATGCTAATGTTGGGAATATCATCTGCCGGCTGGCCAGGCCGGATGCATAGCGAAAGAAACAGTGTTGATGCCAGTTCTTGGTGCTTGATCCCAGTGGGGAGGTTTAATCACCTAAAAAAACCTTCAAGATGTAGCCTACATTTACCTAATCTTTTGTTTGCCAGCAGCTCTCGATTTGAATGGCTCCATTTACAATTAAGACTTGCCCTGCCTCTCAGGTACTCATGCCCAGATGTCTGAGTTAAAGGGATCAGATAATTCATAGGTTGTGGGCTAGACATTTTGTAGAGTGGACATTTTCCTAGTTAACATACCCTTTTATTTAAACTCTTTATTTGAACATTTTTGATCAGGTGCACCAGATCTCTGTGTGCTCTGCTGATGAACAGGATGAAAGCAGGTCTGCTACTGAGCAAATATTCTGAGAAATCCTGGGAAACCCAATAAAACCTAATGCATCTGCTTGGTGCTATTGGCTTATGCACGTCTCCACACCAGTCTCTGAGGACAAACTTTGCTAATTAGAATTTGAATTAGAATTTTTCATTAGAACTCTTTTTTGTGTGTGTGCTTTTGCAGTGTATTTCTTTATAAAATACTCCCCAAACATTGAGAATGACAAACAATTTAATAGATGTTAATAGATGGCATGAGAATGTAATGGCCATAATCAGTGTATGGTATTTTAAACGCACTAGGAGGTACTACAGATGACTATAAATCAGAATTAGAAGTCACCTGCTTGATTTTTTTACATTATGCAGTGATTGGCTACCATTCATTAAAATATTTATTAAATATCCTTACCCTTGCAAGCTGCTGTAAATGAGCTTATAATACTAAGTAACTAAAATGAAAAATTAAAGTGATTTGAGTAACTTGTTCCTGTTACATCTTGTTATCTCCTGACCATATTTTACTTCTGTCAAGATCATTTTAAGCTCTCACTCTGCCTTTACTCAGCGGCAGTTCCTCCCACCTTGATGTCACCTGAAAACTCAAGCAGCCAATGCTTTTTCTGTCATACAGGTTATTAGTGAAAATATTAAATAAAGCCAGGCACTATGCAATCAATTACTTCAATTATAGATATTAAATGCTTTTAATAAAATATTGATAAATGAAGGCAGCATTTTTCTGGGTGTTACATCGGTTAACATGTAATGTAGGATACTGCTATCAGAAATTTTCAACCATAGTGTATGAAGAGATATGTCAGTGTAAAATTCTTGCTGTGCTCAGTGCACAAGGAGCAGATGAAGTGCTTGTGCAAAGGGCTGAGTGCCGAGTCTCCCCTTCAGCCCCATCACGCCCAGTGCATGTGAACACTACTGTGGCTCCATTGCCTGCACCAGGGTGAAATGTA
>VZTV01043703.1:5941-19992 GCA_013400875.1 Anhinga rufa | reverse complement strand
AAGAAATGGATCTAGGTTTTGTTAATGGGAGTGGCATGAAAGGAGGTCTGGACCGGTCCTCAAAGGACTCCACCCTTGACACACTCCTGCTGAAGGACTTGGGCGTTCCTTTTCTTTTACCATCCTTATAGAAAAGAACAGCTGAGGGAGACTCAGATGCATGGAGCTTCCCCACATGTGATTTTAGTTGAGGTGAGCTACTTAGGCTCCTCCTGTCCAGCTCCATCAGCCTCGGAGGCCCATGATAGCTAGACTCTGATGAGGATCTTGAAGAGGAAACATTAACATCTACGTGGACTTTACTTTCAGTTTTCTTCTTGAATTTTAGAGTGAGGAACCTCTTAAAGGAAGATTTCTTTTTCTTGGAATACTTATCAGGCGAGTCATTCTCTATCAAAAGTGAAGGGGAACTTTTAGTGATTGGCTTTTTGGTGATGTAGGCAAGTTCAAAAGGAGGTGGTATATCAACAACTGAGGATGGAGTAGATATGCCACATGATGAAAGATTATTCCTCTGGGAAAAACTACCTGATGAACCATTGACACAAGGCAAAGATAAGTTGTCTTCTGTCCTTTTTATTCTACCATCATCCAGTACACAGCTATCACTTTCTCTGTAAACAGAGACAGGTATCTCTCTCCCTTCAACAGAATAAGAACGAGGGTATAAAATGAAACGTCTTGACTTGGTTGGTAATGCCCTATTGGTTTCCATTGGTTTTCCTTCCGCTGAAAGTAAATTATTGCTTAAATCTTCTGTCCCAGAGCCATTGCGGGAAGATGGTAAATCAGGTCCAGTTTCTTCTGGAACTGTTTCTGGGACATAGCCTGGCATTTTCCCGGACAGCGACCGTGTTCTTGTGACAATGCTTTTACGATCAATGGGCAGCAAGTTGTTTTCACCATCTATGCCTAATTCACCCATTTTACTGTGATCAGCTCCTGAATCAGTCTGCCCATCATGGGAAATTTCATTTTCTGCGGGAAGCACATAAGGGTCATCTAGGGAATCTCTGCTAGTTTCTCTCTCCTCTGATTCTTCAGGTACAACAACCACTTCAGGGACTGTTAGATCTTCAGGCAAGACATGTTTGGTCCCACATTCTACATTCATTTTGCCATGCTTATGGACTTCTAACTCTTCCTCAAGTGGGACCTGTTGAGGTGGACTTGGGCCACTTTTGCTGAGGCTGTTTGCATCCACCTCATTGTCTTCAAGTTGCAGCTCATCTGACGTAAGGGTTTCCACAATACTTCCATTATTCTCTTCAACAGTCACATGTTCCAGCTCTGGCTCCATCCCTGGACTACTAGGTAGACTATCAGAGATCACACCATCTTCATCCAGAAAGGTCCCTTCTGTTTGAAGGTTCTCATCTGAATGTTCCACGGGTACTTCCTCACCACATTCATTCTCACAAGGAGCAATGTGACAGCCATCATCCACATTCTCTGCATTCACAGTTTCTTCTTCCCCTTTCCCAGAGTCTTTGCTTGTTTCACAGGTTACCTCTGATGTCTTCTCCTCACCTCTCCTCTCAGTGATCTGGCAGCCATCACTGGCATTTCCTGTGTTTGCATTATTGTGCTCATCTGAGTCTGCTTCCTCCTCTTCAGCTGCTGCTTGATGGACGGATTCTCCATTTTCAGCATTGGATTCTTCTTCACACGGTTCTAAGCAAGGAGCTACTTCTTCACTGGCCTCATTGGGCAGCGTGTCAGGGCTTGCACAATCATTTTCTAACTCCCCTTCCATGTTCAAATCAAGCTCTGCATGTGCACTGCGGTCACCATCACGTGCTAGACACCCATCTCCCTTTTCTAAAGTCTCAGGCAGTTCCTCTTCCTCCTGCCCTGCCTTCTCACAACCTGGGATTGATTCATCTGTGGGTAGTGGCATTACAATGGTATCTTTACAGATATCACCCATTAGTTCCTCATCTCTATTCAAAATGTTCTCACTGTCAGTCTTACAATCACTATTGTCTTTAAACAGTTCCAGGTTGTTAGAAGTTTCCTCCTTGTTTTTGGTTTCACTACAATCACCTACCACATCCTCATCTTCATCTACATTCTGGGGAGCATCATTATCCCCATCAGGGGCATCTGAGGACTCCTCGCAAAGTGCTTCAGACAGGTCACAGTCTCCAGTTGACTCTTCAGAGTCTGGTTCCATTGGTTCAGCAATATCTGAAGAGTTATGGTGCTCATCTTCAGTGACTTCTTGATTACTGGTATCCTCATCATTGGCAATGTTAGCCTCTTCCTTCTCTACCACTTCTGGAGTTTCCGAGACTTCTTTTTCCACAGAGGAATCTAGGTTCTGATCATGCTCATGTTCCAAGTCATTACAGTCTTTGCTGGTCAGTTGAGCTTCAGGAACTACAATGTATTCATTATCTACCTCAGATTCTAGGCAATCAGCATTGTACTGGTTTCCTTCATACAGCTCTCCATCGAGACATACCAGTTTCCCATTTGAGCATATATTTAAGTTATTGTTGGTATAAACACTGGATTTGCCCTCAGCGTCAGCTGAGAATTTTGGCTTAGGAGCAATAGGTGGTTTGGGACCCCTAGACATAGAGTTTGGGTTATGAAGAATATCAGCCCTTGGCAGTGAAGGAGAAAATTTGGAGACAGCTACTGGAGAAAGATGACCAGCAATCTTTGGTTTCGGTGCTAGTGGTGGCTTTGTGATTTCTGGAGAAAAGAGAGAAAAGCCATGTTAGTCATCTTGGTTTCATACTAAAGCCAGCAGAATATATCCTACAGTAGGCTTCCTCTTATACCAGTGACTTCTAATGCAGAAGGAGTCCAGCCAATAAAAGGCTCAGCTCTGAAAAGAGAACGGAAGGAACAAAGCATATGCACTGTGCTTCCATGCGGCACTGTAGCTATTCCAGGGAACACACTTTAAGGCCAAACCTGAACTGAACTGAACTAGATGCAGCCCTAGCACACTTGGGGAGAGAAAGATGTACAGTTGCAGAGCCAACAGTATATCATAGACAGATACCTACAGATGGGTAACACCTCTTGCACTCAGAAGTACTAATGACGTAGACTTTTGATTCTGCCCCAGAAATCTGTTTGCCCTAAGATTAAGTATGAACCTTGATTCAATGATGAAGTGTTTCACTGCAATGAAAGAAATGCCTTTCAGCCATATTAGCTGTTCTTGTAACACAGTACAAACACTTTGTAGCAATGATTTTAGTTTCAATGTGTAGTTCGCAGAATTCCGGCATTGAACAAAATTCATTCTACCAACAGATCAAGGTTTAACTCAACTCAGCCAAACTGAAGTGAACGCTTGGTGCCCAGATAGACAGTCTTCCCATCTGCCATTACTATGATAACAAAATTATAGAGTCATAGAATGGTTTAGGTTAGAAGGGACCTTTAGAGGTCATCTAGTCCAACCCCCCTGCAGTGAGCAGGGACATCTTCAACTAGACCAGGTTGCTCAGAGCCCCGTCCAACCTGACCTTGGATGTTTCTAGGGATGTTTGACAAACAACATAATCAGGAGGGATAAGATGGTTTGCTAAAAGCTGGGCTAGTACCTTACATTGATTATGCAGCTAAGCTATAATACACTGAATTAAATACTTCAACCCAAAACACGAAGAGAGTTACTGGTTTAAACTTAAGTTCAGTTTTCAGTGTACAGCTTCTACAGTCCCTTCTTTAATCAAAAGATCCTCCATCCTCCTGTAAATGCCAGAATCCCATGCAGGTACAGTCTTCTCCTTAAAAAAGTGAATTATCTTGCAAAGCAGGGCCAGCCAGGGTTTCTAAACTATTTCTAGTGGAAGTGCTGACACACGTGTAGGGGAATTCAAGCAGATCGACAATAAAATAGATTGAAGCTAGATGAATTAAGTCATATATGGCCATTTTACTCACAGTACAGTTTACATGCCACAGCCATTTCCAGCTGTCTTGGTCCTGAAATTAATATTCTTTAAATAACTAAATGAAATGCTGAAAGGCTGCATAAATAGGCAACAATAGGGATCCTCCCTCATGAGATTTTAGATGAGATGAAGTATGTGGTGTGAAGAAGCCAGCACACCAAATGGTTACAGATGGTAATAAGAGATGGGTTTTGCTCTTACTAATGTTCCCTAGCCATCAATAGGTAATTACATGGTTAATCCATCAGAAATCTCTAATAATTTTATAATTTTAATTAACACATTTTAATGGAAAATGGGGAGTTCTCCACTGTAAGGAAAAGCACGCAACAGACTATTTCACCATGAGAGAGACAGGAACAATTCTTTGTGCAAAATCTGCATGCCCTACACACAGGAAATAAGGAAACAGCATCTCAGGACACACTATTTGGGACATGGTTCCTATGTGAAATCCTATCCTAAATCATGATATAAGTTTCAGGAAGTGTAGCTACTGTGCTGTTATATTTTGAGTATTTTGGAATGCAGACTTTTGATATCTTGAAGTGAAGACAATTAAAATTCAGCTGTCCACCACACTGAGAATAAAGTAAAACTGAATGCAAACTGCTTAAAAATTATTCTCTGATTGTTCTGATATTTGGTGTCACAGTACTTTTCTTATTGTTATCTTAGTCCAACTGGAGTAATTTGTATTGAACTAATACTGGCATATTTGTTTGGTTAAACTCTGGGAGATACAAGAGGCTGTTTCTTCTGATCTTAACCTTGCTGAAATTTTTTCCAATCCTCAGGAAGATTCTAACAATTTGGCATTCTGATGTAGTCAGAAAACAGTCTTTCTAGAACTATGAGACACCGGAGATACTTAATCTAAGTTAAAAGGTGAGTCAGTGATTTCAGCTCAGCCCAAAAAGAATGAAAAGTCTGTTCTAATCAGGCGCCTTATCGCATATATTGGTTAAGATTATTTTGTATATGGGGTTTTATCCAAACCAGCTTCATGTGTGGGAGACTTAAAACAACTTGTGGAAAAGGAAGGAGAGAGAACTGCATATTTACCAGTCTCCATTACTATAGTGTGTACTCCTGTATCACAGTATCCACTGCTGCTTTGAGCTGTGCCCTGCAGCATCTGTCTAATTATTGACATCACAGAATGGGTAGCTAATCTTTCCTTCCAGATTATTTTGGAAACGTTATGTGCCAAACACTTCACTGTTGTTGAAGTACCATTGCTTCTGTTGCAGCCAGCAGCAGGTCTGCAGCATCTGAAGGCTGCAGAGTGCTGAAAACTGTTGCCAGTTAAAACCAAGGAGGGAATAGATGTGGGTTGAGTATCTTGTAAGCCTGGCTCCCTACCAGATCCACCTTTTGGATTTTTAAATCAGTTATTGTAACAACTGAACATCCTAATCTAACTTTCTGGTAGTAAAATGCAGGAAATTTTTATTAGCTAAATCCGAGTTCTTAACCTTTCCCACCAGAAACCAGCAATGGACCCCTTACCACCATAATGATGCATTTTTAGGACTAACTCCATGGAAGAAACAGCACTTTGGAGGTATTATACCACCTCCTGCAGTGTCTGGCTTTTCCTAGTAATGTCTATCCAAAAGTAGGACACAAATACACCTACTCTGTTCCTGGGATGTGGCAAGGCTTGAGCACAGTCTCTGCATTCTCATCCTTGTTCTTGTCAGACAGTGTCTGTACTGAAACACTGAGTAATGAGAAAAAGACTGGACTGTAGAGAATGCCAGGATCTACCAAGCTTTGTCTGTTATAAGACAACTTGAAATAAAATAATGTAACGGACTCATTTTCTTTATGTAAAATAACCATGCAGACAACCACTTGAAAAAAAAAAAAAGCTTAAACACAGTTACCCACCTTCCCTCCAGTGATAACTTTCTACAGCAAAAGGAATCAAGTAATCTTGAGCTTTTCCTTCTGCTACCTTCAGTAACATTGCTAGTAGTAGAGAACTTTTGGTAATGGACTCTGTTCATAGCATAGTAATAATAGGCATTGTGATCCTCAGAAATATGGGCCCCGATGGCATGCACCCACGAGTGCTGAAGGAGCTGGCAGAAGTTCTTGCTGAGCCACTCTCTATCATCTTTGAAAGGTCATGGACAGGAGAGGTGCCTGAAGACTGGAGGAAGGCAAATGCCCTTTTTGAAGATTGGAGTGACAAGAAGGAGCACCCAGGGAACTACAGGCCTTACCTCCATCCCCAGAAAGGTGATGGAGTGGTTCATCCTGGAGGTCATCTCCAGGCATGCAGAGGAGAAGAAGGTTATCAGAAGCAGTCAACATGGATTCACCAAGGGAAGATCATGCTTGACCAACCTGATAGCCTTCTATGATGGGGTGACTGGCTGGGTCGATGAAGGGAGAGCAGTGGATGTTGTTTACTTTGACTTCAGCAAGGCATTTGACACTGTCTGCCATAACATCCTCATAGCCAAGCTAAGGAAGTGTGGGCTGGATGAGTGGACAGTGAGGTGGATTGAGAACTGNCGAGGGAGGCCATCCTGCCCCTCTGCTCTGCCCTGGTGAGACCGCATTTTGAGTAGTGTTTCCAGTTCTGGGCCCCCCAGTTCAAGAAGGACAGGGAGCTGCTGGAGCAAGTCCAGCAGAGAGCCACAAAGATGATCAGGGGACTGGAGCATCTTTCATGAGAAAAGTCTGAGAGACCTGGGATTGTTCAGCCTGGAGAAGAGAAGATGGAGGGGGAATCTCATCAATACCTATAAATATCTGAAGGGCGGGTGTCAGGAGGATGGGGCCAGACTCTTCTCAGTGGTGCCCGATGACAGGACAAGGGGCAATGGGCACAAGTTGGAACACGGGAAGTTCCACCTGAATATGAGGAAAAACTCCTTTCCTGTGCGGGTGCCAGAGCAGCGGCCCAGGCTGCCCAGAGAGGCTGTGGAGTCTCCCTCCCTGGAGACATTCAAACCCCACTTGGATACGGTCCTGTGCCCCCTGCTCTAGGTGTGCCTGCTCACGCAGGGGTGTTGGGCACAAGATGACCTCTGGAGGTCCCTTCCAACCCCTACCATTCTGTGATTCTTTTCTGTGATTCTGTGATGTTCTACTCTTACCCACTTGTGCCAGCTACTGGTCACTACTGATTCCTTCTGTAGTTTTTTCCTAACTGCTCTGTGTGTTGATCTTGCCTTTCATGAGGCTCCTTAAAGAATTTTTTTTTTTTTTTGTGGGTGGGGGGAGGCAGCGGGAAGAATACAAGTGTTTGTTTAAAAAATAACCTAAACAATCACTGAAAAGAAAGCACCACTGTTTGCCCTTTATCAGGACAATTTCATTTTGCTTCCTTTGCTGTCTGAGCCACTTAAAAGGTTCTGGCTGTAACTTCTAAATGGACACTAAACAACATTGCACCATAAGGAATGTGTATGTTCACAAATAATTGTGCATGTTTATTTTAGGATGTGTTTTATGTTGGAGAGAGACACACCCACCTCGTGCTTAAAAGGAAACTCTTGGGGAATAGGAATTTCTTTAGCCTGCTCCTCCCCTTATTGTTCGATGCTTCCGTCTACTGACAAGGACGGCTTCCTCTCCTTACCCACCTTCCTTCAGGCAAACCTGCATTTCAGCATGGTTTCACTCCTGCCATGGCCCATATGAAACTACATTACTCTCCTCCCTTCCAAGTTTCTAAGCAGTGAATAGTAGCCTAGCAGCTCTCCTGGAATGGCAATCAACCCATAGAGCCTTCACTGTTCAAGTGTTTCTTTGAAACAATAAACATTTTGTAGTGGGGTATTGCCTGAAACACTGCAACTACCCACTTTAAAATGTTCTCCAGATTTAGGAATTAGCCTAGAACGTAATGAAGGCTTATAATCGACCATATCTACCAATACCACCAGCCCCCATGAAGCAGCTGTCTTTGGGGTGAAGGCCTAATTAAACACTGAGGTTTCACATTTGCAGGGATATTTGTAGACATGTCCCAGGCCCATGGTCTTTGATGGTGGCCCAAGAAATTACTTAGCTCCACAGTGCAGATACTAGTTCCAGTCTTGGTTGGTGCCACAGTCCAGTTTAGGCGTCTTTTAAAATGTTGAAAGTATCTTTTTCTGACCAACACACTTTTGTGGACCTGTGTTTTCTTCATGCCTTTGGCATTAATTTAACTCAGACATATGTTAAAATGGGAGAGTCATTAAGGACAGAGGACAGAAATGCACTGCATAGTTCAGGGATCTGCAGACCTTTTGGATGTAAGTGACAATGTAGGTGGAGGGACCACACTGCAACAGTGGGATGAGACTGCACCAAACCTAGAATCCCAGTGGAAACCAGTGCATGCAAGTCCTGTCTGTCACTGCTTCTGCCCAGGAAGAAGTGACTGAAATCCACAGATGGCAAGTGCCTGAGAAACACGAGGTAGAGGGAGAATATCCAGACAAGGGCATCAGGAAGTCTTGTTCAACTCTGATCAGGAGCTGTATAATTTCACTCAGCTATATCAGAATAAAGTTAAAACTTGTCCTCTAGAAGGCTTTGGTCTGAAGTCAGTAAAAGGTGGACTATATACCTTAGCATCATCCTTATTTTATTCCTCTAATGAATTTCTCAGTTTTAAAATAAAGCCCTTATTTCCAGTTAGTGCTGCCTGGCTTCTATCTCCAACTTCTATCTCCAGCATTTGTTATTGTTTCTTCCACTGGGTTAAAGACCCGTTATTATTCAGTATTTCTCTAGGGAAGATATCTACTTCCCTACAGCTATGTCTTGGTACATTCTTCCTTTTGGTAAAGTGAACAAATGAACTCATTACATCTTTGCAGTTGGACAATTTCGCCTTTCCTGAAGTGTTTTCTTCTGGATTTTTTTCTGAACCTTTCCCAATTTTCCAATAGCCCCTATAAAATACATGGGGCAGACCTATGGGAAGAATTCCACACTGGGTACTGCTGATGCTGTCTACAGAGTTCAGTTGTTTCTTAGACCCAGTTACCATTCTTCATTAGCTTGCTACTGTATCCGGTTGACTTGCTTGTCCGTGACAACCTCTAAATCGTTCCCAAGGCTGTGTTGCCTGTTCATTGTCTCTAAACTGATAGCTTTATAATATGCATTAAGTGTAATTTGTTTGAATGGATCCAACTTAATAATCCAGATCTGTTTAAATAACTGCCCTGCCTACTTTGTTAATTACCGTTTCACCAATCTTTACATTATAAAGTGAACTTTTGCTATCTGATACTTTTCTATTTGCTTTCCTACCAAGGAAGGTGTTGGACAGTATCGACATAATCCTGGTCCTAGCACTATGCATACCACCAATGTTAGAGAGATAACTACTACAAAGATTTGCTACTGCCAATTAGCCAGTCCTCAGTCTAATTAACCCAGACTTTATTTCTGTTATATAAATGTTTTTTTCTTGAATCAGAATGCACTACTAAAATACTACACAGACAACAGTGTATATCTTTGCATCTATACAGTTGCCTTTATCAAGCAAATCTGTAACTTCTTCCAAAGGCTGGGATCAAATTCCCCGTTTGAAGCAAGCAAAGTCCCACTATTGAGGAAATGAGAATAAGCAACCTTAAGAATAGCAGTAAATATAGGAATTAATTTACATGCCACTTATCAAAACACTATTATAGACATAAAAATTATTTGGACCAGGAAAGATAGAAGTTATTTCATGGTAGCATTTCTATTTTATGAACTAGGCAATGACATGAAACAACAAAGAACCTATACTAAACCAGCAGTCATCATGCTCATGCTCCCTCTCACATCAGAGAACAGTGCTGTCTAAGAGCTCATACCGTAGACAAAAGCCATGTGTGCCAAGGGCTGCACAAACCCAGAAACTCATGGAAACAGTGTGACTGCACTGTACAGTCATAGGTAGAAGTTTCCACGCTTCAGCTACCAAAACACCACCAAGTTCCTACAAAGCAGGACAGAGAGGAAATCCTGTACCTGTGTCTATTTCAGCTTGTCTAATACATGGGTTTATATTTTGACCATGGTGCTTACTCCTTAGAGAAGAAATTGCTCTGAGAGAATGGTGGACATAGCTTTCTATCAAAATAACACATGGAGCTTCACTGTAAGTGAAACGGACAGCTCTCTTTGCAGATGAACAGCTGGCTTTGGACCTGGACAGAACACGGGCACCAACCACTATAGTAATGCTGCCAGGAACGTAAGGCAAGCCCAGTACAGAGTCTCCTAAAACTCATTTATTACATTTCCAGTACAGGAAGCTGTAGGTTCCAGCCTGTAATTACATTTCTGCCAGCTGTCCAGGTCAGACAGTGAGGGTGTGTTTAAGCTGCCTATGTAGATAAGCTATTTTAATGTAATTCTGAATTAAGTACCCAGCATAAACTGTGTAACCTGCTTCAATATGTTGG
Source organism: Anhinga rufa (assembly GCA_013400875.1). Lineage (NCBI taxonomy): Eukaryota > Metazoa > Chordata > Aves > Suliformes > Anhingidae > Anhinga > Anhinga rufa. The sequence continues at coordinate 9,647 of VZTV01043703.1, read as the reverse complement.
AGATTAAATAGATGAGGTAGCATGATTTACAAGGAAACAATAATCCGTTTGAGGGGTTCAACTCATAAAACACCAGTGCTGTCATTGGTAGGACCCCAGGATGTACTGTAAATAACTGAGATGTCATTAATTTTGCAATATTCACTGCAAAAGTAGTTCTTTTTTGTTTACAGCATATAAATGCACCACTTATTTCACACTGTCAGAGAAAAGTTTGAAATTACACAAGTTACATAAGGAATGAAAACAGTTGCATGGGAGCCGCTTGAAATGGAAAAGTTAGACTAGGATTTTCTAATGATGTAGGAGTGCAAGTCTTCCTTTCAAATAGGACCTCAGTCCAGATTTAGGTATCAGCTCCCGCTTTGACTTGAACAGCAATTAGATACTTATGTGTCTTCTGAGAATAGGGCTTTAGGCACTTGAGGTCTGAGGTCCTGTTCAAAGCCAGCAGGTCACTGGCTCCTAAATGCCTCAGACACTTATGAGAATGGTATTTCAGCTTCTGCATAAGTCTGATACTTTTGGAAAACATCTGTCGTCTCTTATCAGTGTATGTTCTTCAAATGTGTGATCAAAAGTACTCTGTATGTAGCAAGAAGGCTGACCTAGCATGAAGACAGACCTATAGCCAGTGGTAACTATCCCATAGGAATTTTGTCGTCTTACAAATCTTAACTGAAATATTAACAGCTGGGCTGTCAGGGCACATCCCACTGCAGAAATAAAATGCTGTTCTGTACAGTTACTGGAATCTATCCTCTATGATTAGATCAATGCATTATGACTCTGGGATATCAGATCAATAGCTTACAAATTTCTTAGTATATAACTTTATTGCAGCCATCTGTAAATATAATGCAACAGCATAACAACCCACAGAGAAGCACTGCTGGGGAAGGGGAAAAATCTAAGACAATATAATCAGAAAAGGATTAATTTCAACACCAAAAAATCTTGATCCTGAAAATTCTCCAGCATTTTCACCGTCTCCAGCAGACTGTACATACAAGTCTTGGTGAAGCTGGGGGCCTGACTATGAAAAACCACATGTATATGACAATTAAATAATCTTGGTTCTAAACTACTGGCATATATTTCTTTTTGATGTAACTGTAAGTGTTTGTGATGTTTCCAATTTGGCTGTGATTTCACAACAGGACGTTCACGCTGCAGCAGCTTATATTCACCTGTTGTACCATATATGGCAGCTTTTCCTATGTCACTTTCAGCAGTGGCTGATAGGATATGTAGTCTGCTCACACCTCTGAACAATCTGGAGTCTAACATCTGCACATTCTTCCTATGGGCAGCATCATTTCAGCACCTGGCAATCAAATTGGTACTTAGAGGCTGGAAGGTCCTATGTCTGAGGCTGGGAGATGGGGGTCTGTCTCTTGTCTCTTACCACAGATTTCCTGTGACCTTGGGTGGATTGCTTCATCTTTCTTTTCACATCAGTTCCGCATCTCTGAGGATAATCCATATCTCCCTTCCTGTTTTCTGTCTGCCATGATTTTAACTTCTGTGGGATCAAGGCTGCCATATATGCTTGCACATACGACTCTGCTTACTGGTGCTATGTATTACTTACTGTAATACAAAGATCGCTAATGCTGGTGCCTGAGTTGTTCCAGTTAATAAATGCCCCTCTCCTTCAGATTCAGTAGGAAGTTCTGTTTTGCACTGATGGGAGAGACATTCCTTGCATTGTGTGAATGTACAAAACAAAGGCTGAGAAGGGATATGAGCACTCTATAAATACAACCTGGAGGTAAACACCAGAGGAGGAAAAGAACTATTTTTAAGCAAAAGGACAATGTAATCACAAGAATAAATGGCGATGAATCTAGTCTGGAAACTAGAAGAACTAGCAATGGTAAGAAGTTCTCAGTTTTGTGAGAGGAATAGCAGGAGAGCTACCTAAGAAGTTTTGGTTTAAGATATAATTTGATGAATTAATAAAAGGAGTAATATGACCTTGTGTTCTGTAACAATAGGTACTGCTTTTGGTAATGAAGGTAGTCCCATTCAGTTCTACATTCCCGAAAAATAAAAACTGCTAATAAAATTTAAGTCTTTACAAATGGATACCTCTGGTATTCCTTACACTGCTCTTCCACTGACAACAGGATCAGACTAGAGCCGGTCTGTTTTAAATAATGGAGAGATGAAGAAAGAGAGGTTGGAGCATCATGGCTAAAGCCATTTTTGGCTGGCTCACTTAACTTTCAAACGAGTTTGTCTCCTGGGAGGGACAGAGTCCAGTCCAGACAGGATCAGAAAATAGAATGGAAAGGTCACCACTTTTGGGGTAGGATAGTGTCTCACTCCCTGTTCCAAGGGGAAAGAAAACCTTTTGCTTTAAACTCAGAAGAGCAGTATGACATGCTGATGCAACAGCAGAAGGCTGTTTTACCTAGAAGATCCTTTCCAATCCTATGTTCCTGTGCTTTGGCAAACAATGATTCACAGTTTCCCAACACATGACAGTTTTAGGGCAAGGTATCTAGCGGTGAAATCTATGGGTTTAGGATGTACCCATGCAAGTGAGATGCCCGGCAACATTCACCTTCTGGAACAAGGAAACACAGTGGAAAATTTTAGGGCTAACACAAAGGGACTGCTTCTCTTCCTCTTTAATTCTAGATGCAGCATTAGATTTTTCTAAATAACTCAGGAGTTAGTAATAATTGTTTCCTGGATCGTTTTGTTTTTTTTATACACATGCCTTGTCCTTGAAAGTCAGAAAGTGTTGGTGGAGAATGTAAAGTTTGCCCCAATTTTCTAGTGACTTCTTTTAATGTTTAACTGTCGAATGCCTTGTCTTTAAGATCTGTTCCCGTCTCATCCTGTCTCTTTCACCTTTCCTTTCATCAGGGAAATATTCTGGGAAGTTAACAGAAGGAAGGAGGAAGGGTTTGGGTTTGCCTTGGAGAGAAAATTCTGCAAAAAAACATTACCTCCCCAAAAAACAGACTTTCGGAAAGAAAGTCGCAGCTAATTTCCTAGGGGCTTTGTCAAGGGTTGAGTGTGTCCGAGGGACGAATGGGCGCAGAGCCGCGTCCCTCAGCAGGCGCGGCCCTCCCGATCTGCCGGTCTGCTGGTCCCCAGAATCCCACGCCTCGCCCGGGCTTGCTGCTCATCCCCATCCCGGCGCGGCCAGCGATGGGGCATGCACGGCCCCGGGGTGCGCGGTGCCCCGCAGGGAGCCAGTGAGCACCTGCCGGAGTCGGGGGGAAGAGGAGGGCCAGCCCTGGACGGAGAAGTGCCAGCCCCGGTGGCACGGCCCAGGAGCTGCCGGCCCCGAAGGAGGGATGCCGGGACGGGGGAGGGCTGCAAGCCCCGGAGGAGCCGCGCCCGGCCGGGGGGTGCCGTCCCGGAGGTATTGGCCCCGGAGGCGGGGTGTGCCGGCCCGAGGGAAGGAGGGTGCCGGTACCGGAGGAAGGAAGCCCGCCCGGCGCTTGCCGGCCCCGGGGAAAAGATGTCCGGAGGCGGACGGCCATCCCAGCAGACCCGCGCGCTTACCGGCGTTGCTCATCTTCCACCGCAACTTTGCTCGCTGGCTGTCCCGGGCGCTCAGAGCATGGTCCGGGGGGCGGCCGCCGCTTCGCCCCTCGCGGGCGCGCCCGGCCCTACAGCCCCTCCGGGGGCATGGGAGCGCAGGCGGGGCAGCCGGACCCGGAGCGGCGGGCTGGGCAGGCAG
>VZTV01043702.1:27307-49410 GCA_013400875.1 Anhinga rufa | reverse complement strand
TGAAGAAAGCCCAGCCTTCCTAGACCCCAACCTCATGTTTGACCAGCCTCATGTTAAAAAAGTCCTTAGTTCTAACAACTGGAATTTCCATGTTCCAACTTAGATCCATTGCTTCTCATCCCACCACCATGCACCTCCTTGAACAGTCTGGCTCCATGTTCTCTGTATTGTCCCATGAGGCAGTTGTAGTCAGCAATAAGATTGCTCTTCTCCAGGTGGAGCAAGCCCAGTTCTCTCAGATTCTCCTGACATATCCTGAGCTCCAGGCCCCTGACCAGCCTGGTGGCCTCCACTGGACTTGCTTCAGTCTGTCAATATGTTTCTTGTAATGAGGGGTCCAAAATGAGACACAGTGCTCTGAGGACCCTGACTCCATCTGCTCTCCACCCTCCCACCAGGTAGCTGTAGGCAGCAACAAGATCCCATCTCAGCCTTCCCTTCTCAAGGGTGAACAAGCCCATCTTTCTCAGCCTGTCCACATATGTCATGTGCTCCTGCCTCGACTGTCTTGGTGGTCTTAGCTGGACTACTTCTGGAATTTTAGTTGCTGTTGTGTACGGGGAAGCCCCACATTGGACACAGCACTCAAGCTGTCATCTCACATGTGGAAGTGAATAACCCCTTCCCTCACCCTCCTGGCTGCATTTTTCCAGATGCAGCAATAAACAGATCTGTGCCACAACTGTGGCTCTTTCAATACCAAACATGTACTGAGTAGGAGCTGGGCCCCAGGACATATCTGGGGTTTCAGAGAAATCCCCTCTATGGCCTTCCCCCTGCCTGTTTTCCACATCCTAACCCAAATTTTGGCCACAGCCTCCTGGAAAAGCTGGCCAGGGACTAGAAGCTGTTGTTGAAGCTCTGCTGAGGGTTGCTGCCTGCCTTTGCTTGCATCTGCTGTTGAGCAGAAGCAGCAGCACAGCAAGGCATGCACAAGAGCCCCCATGACCGGGCAGCCACTCTGCAAATGAACAGCCTGTGACAAAAGCCCAGCCTGCTCCTCCACAGGCTCTGGCCGTCTTGTGCTGTCCAGCACAAGGTAGATGCTGCGGTACAGGAGTCCTCATAACTCAGAATACTGTGGGTATCAATCCCTAGGAAAAGGATGGTCTAGCATTTTCCATAAGAAATCCATGGTGTAAGCACTCCTACTAGCAGAGAGGGCCTTGAAGTGAGACCATTTTACATCAGTGTCACGTCATGATTCCCAAAACTCCCTTGTGACTGCTGCAAGGGCTGCGGTGCCAGGGGAGACCACAGTGCACGTTGCGCAAGAGGCGGCATGGTGGTGGCAGGCCAGGCACGTCAGGAGGCACCTGGAGTGGCACTTTCTGAAGTTCAGTGCACAGTTTGCCAGGAACACTAGAGTACCTCTTCCCTGAAGGGTCTCATGGGGTCCCCAGTGGCTGTTTGGCTCAAAGCCTGCTCTGGAGAGAGTGATTTTCGAACGATGTTTGATTTTCTTCCAGGAGGGGGAATGCCGTCTGGGTATTTACTTAGGAGTTGAAGTGTGCAGAGGTGCCCAGAGGACACCATTCCCTGGGGAAACCCTGCCAGAGCAGGGGGTCAGCCAGGCACTGTAAATTGCGGCTGTTTTAAGGCATTTGCTTATTGGCACTAAATTATTTGCTTTGCCTCTGAAGAAAGCTCTTCACCTTTGTGAGACACAGCCTTCATTGTCTGAGGACATATCACTTAATGATGAAGAGCAAATAAGCCGTAAACCACTGGTCTTGTTGCCAATCAGAAGACAAGTGCTGTGGTTTGGGTCTCGTGCCTCCACCCACTCACCTGCTGAGCCTTATAACTTTCAGGCTGGACACCCCTCCAGCCAGGCCAAACCCCTTCGGCTTCCCGCTCCGCAGGGTCCCCGCAGAGACGGCATGGGTGAGTGTGGGATGGGATGGAGGGGACAGCACTGCTGCATGTGGTTGTGGGTCACAGGGCATCCTGGCACTTTGTCTTCTGCAGGGCTCCTTTCTCCCCACACCCTGGCCATCCCAGTGCTAAGTCCATTACATTGCCTGAGCTCGCTGTGTCCTGGGCTGGGAAGTAGAGCAGGAGTCTGCATGTGCTGCTATTATCAAGCTGTATCAGTATAGCCCTGGAATGCCAGATAGCCCATTTTACAAGCCTCATATTTACCAAACATTCTTTGTAATTTTCACTTCTCCAAGGAAAATATTAAATACCCTAGAATAGAAAACAGATTTTTTTAGATATTCTTGCTTAAGGAGCATTACTGAACAAATATCAAGATCTGGAGGTTAGATGCCTGAAAGCACACTGCTGTCCCCAAAACACCCAGGAGAGGCTGATCCTTTCCCCTGCATCTCCTTCCTATCCAGACCTTTCATGACCATTCAAGGGGGAATGAGCCAGCAGTGGAGGGAGCGTTGCTTCTCTGCTGGCCTAAAGAGATGTTTTTAAACATACCTCTAAACACAAGTGTATCAAGACACTAAATTGTATGTAGGAATTGAGAAACAAAACAATTGGACTGAAGTGTGTTTAAAAGACCTTTGCTGTAAAACTGTAACCAGCACAAATGATTGGGACAGCTCTGAGCATTCCCAGAAAGGGGTGCTTGTCTCTAGGGTGGCTGCAATCGCACACAGTGGTTCCAGGCCGGCATCATAGGTCATTTTCCTTCTCAGTCATCTCAGGGAACGGTGCCAAACCCAGGTATCCCAGGGCAGTGCAATAGGTTTGGCTCTGCTCCTTTTCGAACAGTGGAGAGATCACATCGGTAATCTGCCAGGGTGAGCTACATCTATCATGTCATGAACAAATTCCCCCATGGGCAGTTGTCTCCACAATACCTCACTCTTTAGGAATCATTATAAGCTTTCTATTATTTTATTTAGATTTAATATTGCAAAATGTGTGCTGGTTTCCCTAGCTGCTCTGAACAAGAACAAACCAGAGCAGTAGCCATATAACCAGAAGTAGCCGTATAACCTTACATAATTTGTACCAGCCAGGCAGAAATTCCTGAAAGTTTATGCTGCCCATCTCAGTCATGCTGCATTCATGCAGAGCAGAGAAATACACACAGCCCTGCCTGGGGCTTGTTCCCACCCAGACATCTAGGTTCTTACTGCCCACAAAGCCGGACTCAGGCAGGTGTAGTCCCAGGTTACACCATGTGAATGTGTCACAGGAGCGTAATGGGAGCTGGGAGGAAAGGGGATCCCTCCCTCCATACTCACCCTGCTTGTAATCTCCAGCCTTGAAACTTGTTTTTTACAGGGATTTCTGATTACAGTCACTTTGGGTTTGGACAAGGTTTTTGTACTACTTCTGTTTCAAAGCCACCAACAGCAGGTGCCACTGCAAATGACTCCTGCCAATGACTATGTGACAGCTCATCTAAATGAATGAATTGGGGCTTATGGCTCCAAGAGGGAGCTCTACACGTAAAGAATTTTATTTTCCTATTTTACTCTGCAAGTAAAGGAGTCAAATGGGATTCATGGCTGTCTAATGGAAGAGTTATGATCTCTTTCTTCTTCTCCTAATCTTTTCCCATTTCAGCTACCCAGCGCCTTTGTCTCCTGCTTTTCACCTGCCTGCTGCCCCTGTCAGCATCTCTGCCTGCCTTTGACATAAAAAACTTGCATCTCCTCAATGGCACGCTGGATGAAATCATGAATGTTCCCCCAGAGTCCTCCCAGCTTGGTAAGTATACCAAATATACCATATTGTATCCCTACAATAGGGAGAGGCAAACAAGGCCATGTTCAGTCAGATCCTACACAGACCTCCTCACCAGCCTAACCACACTCCTGTAACATGGAGGAAGGACTGAATACTGCTCTATGTGTGGGCAATGCCAATGCAATGTAGGCTTTCTTACTGGAACAAGAATCATGTCAGAGTTCTCCTCTGCTTGATGCCTATCTCCTCTCCTGTCTGGCATGAAGTTTTTCTGCCCATAAGTGAGTCCAATAGTCCAAAGTCCAGAGTTCACAGGATCCCAGGAGATGGGACAGGTTCAGTCTCACTGGCAGCAAGACAAAGCCAAGGGTGTTGCTGGCCATGGGCTCTTACTTGGAGAAGTGGTGTTAAAGATGTTAAGGCAAACAATCACAGTGTATTTTGAGGACATGGAGAACAGTAGCCACCTCTGGAAATCACAAGGTCAGTGGAGAACTGAATTCAGGAGAGAAGTGAATACAAAGAAGAACTAAGTGATGTTAATACAAAGAGTCTAAGCAGTGGCACTGGCACAGAGCAATCAGCCAGATGATGGCACAGAGAAACCCACAAATACCGGGGTATATTAGAACAATGAGGAAGCCTCCAAGAAATGCTCCTGGAATAAACTGGGGGCTGTGGGTTGGACATGACACAACAGAAAGGGCTGGTTCCCTTCCAAGGAAGGAGGGAAAGTTCTTGGCAGAAGAGCTCAAGGTCCAATTGTTTTATGCTGGTTTCACATCAGCCTTCACTGCAAAGGTCAGCTGTCAGAAAACTGCCAACACAGGGAGCTCCCATGACAGAGACAAGAGCTTGGGCTTCACCAAGAACTGCAAGTCTGAATAGAGAAAGGGGGTGTGCTCTGGACCTCACACTCATTTCTCACCCAGACCACCAGTAGGATGCTCTGAAAACACGAGCAGCATGACTGCAAGATGGGTAAGCAGGGAGTCATGCCAGAGAAGACAGGCTAACATTCGAAAGTCTTGACTTGTAGAGGAGTGCTTCCAAATGGATGGGAAGGCAGAAAGGAGCAGGGGCAGACTGTGGCTTACAGAATGAACATGAGTGAACAGCTTCCTATGCCTGCAGTAAAAGTAAATACCATGGTAGGAAAGTCCTCTAGACCACACTACATGAGTGTTTCCCCTCCACACAGGCTTAGGCCAACCACCACATTCACTGGTGGGCTTCGAAACATATTTGGAGAGAGTCAAAAGGAAAGGGGTCAAAAATCTATCAGGCAGACTGTGTCAGGGAATGGTGAAGAACTGCATAGTTTAGCCCCAAAATCAGAAGACCATGGAGGAGGAAGGAATAACAATATTACAGTCTGTATGCAGGAAAAAGTGTACTCTGGGTGTAGTAAGAGAAGGAATGGGCTTATACACAGTGCAAGAAGCTTAAGTTAAACACTTCATAAGGGAGGGGATAAGAAAACATCAGCTGAGAGTGAAAGCAGGGGACAGATATTTGAGGATGTCAGAGAGCAGCGGCTGCAGGGTTAGGTGTCTGTTTCGGAGAGGGAACAGGAATGGCTTTAGTAATTCCATAAGCCTGTGATTCATTCCTCTGTTTTATAGCCATCAGTGGATACACAGAACATGTCCTTGCAGAATAGCATTCATTCACTCTAAACCATTCTCTCTTCCAGCAACACCTTGTAAGGTAGCAGAGCCCCTCTCCCAACTCCTGATATCTGCACCAGTTTTCCTGTGTCTGCTCTCATGTTTTTCCCCTTCTAATCCCTCTTCTTCCTGAGTCCCTTTCTTACTGCTTCTGCTGCACTTTAACAACAATCTTTCCAGTGTTGCCACCACCATTCAGGGTCTTTCTTCCACATAGTGTTTCCAAATCCTTCTCACCAAGGAAGCATCTGCCCCATTCTAACACCCCATAAACCCCCCAAACTACCAACTGGCTGATATCTGAAATGGAAAAGTCCCTCTGGAATTAGGAGCAACAACAGAAAAACAGGAATATCATCTGGAGAAGATCATGCTCTCCCAGCAGGCATCTGACATATCTACTCTCAACAGTCACTCCTGTCTCCTCTGTTCTTGTTATTTTAGATATTGGTGGTGAACATGTTCGACAGGTCAGAGACATTGCCCACCACCCACTGCCGGGGCATGGTAAGTCTCAAGGAGTACATCTGATCATAAGGTTTCATCAGTGCTGGGCTCATGACAAGCTCTCAGCCTCCTTAGCCCATGTCCTACATATGCACTGGCTCCTCCCAGGAAAAATGTTGATTTTCTGATATGCTGCAGAGGTGCCACAGCTCATAACCTCAGTGGGACTCTATTACCAGCCATGTCCTGGAATCAAGTAGTGGATGAGGTTCTTTAGGAGGGGGAATTTTCCACCAAACTGGAAAGTGATGATTCATTATTGCCCTTTGGGAAGTGGTGATTGGTTATTTTCCTATTTCCAATATACAGTTGATAAGAAGACTGGGTAAGAGAGGGACTGACTGTGTTACTGAACTGACTGAGTCAACATTAGCCCATAAGACCACAAGATAGGTCCTATCTGGGTAGGAATAACCAGCAGCAGAGGTACTGGGAGCAGAGCAAGTCCCTTCCCAGAAGTGGGTAGGCATATTCAGCTGTTTGCAAGGTGCTGACACTTTGGAGCATGGAAAGGCCATAATCAAATCAAACAAGTCAGAAAGTCTCTAAAGAGCTACTCAGGTAAGCCCAGAGAAAACCAATTTGCCCTATTGAGATCACAAGGGCTGATTTAATTATTAGCAATATGGATGTCTTGATCACTTTCTCTCCAGGGTTTCTGAGATGCTATAAAGCTCTAAAGCCTCCATGCTGTAACAGCAAATGGCTTTATAACCCAGATTTGCATTTGTCTGTGTGGTGATACATCACCTGCATGCTACAGGCAAATCACGATAGCACTGCAAGAGTGAATCCAATCTGGGCTAGGGTGCATTTTGTGCTGGGTGAAGGTAGTGTCTGGCTTGGTCTCACCAGGCCAAAACATTTTGGCAGTGTGTCCCCATCAGTTTGAATCCTGTCTTGGGGAGATAGGAAGCCCAACTCTTACATTGATCATTTCAAGATTTTGATTTACTCCTGTGAGCACGTGGCAGGAATACAGCACAAGAATGTGTGTGCAATAGGATATAGGCACAAAAGAAATATCAAGTGTTTTCAGTGTCTCATTGTATGGGATTTAATAACCACCACTGTTTCCTGCCCCAGGTTGGCCCAAGGACTGCAGCGAGATTCCCGCTGGCAGCCGCAGCGGTGTCTACATCATCCAGCCGAAAGGGCTCCATCACCTCGTGGTGTACTGTGAAATGAATGTGACAAACGGGGGCTGGACAGTCATCCAAAGAAACCAGAAAGAGACACCAGTCACCTGGGCTGAGTCCTGGAGCACCTACAAGTATGGCTTTGGGAATGTGCGCAGTGAGTACTGGCTGGGCACTGAGTACATCCATCAGATCTCCAAGCAGAAGGTCTACCAGGTCAGGTTTGTCATCCAGGACTCCACAGACAACATCAATTTCGCAGACTACAACCTCTTCAGTGTGGAAGATGAGTCCCACGGCTACCGGCTGAGGCTGGGCTCCTACACAGGGACAGCAGGGGACGCCATGACCTCAGACAATCCCAACACCATGCATGACAACATGAAGTTCTCCACAAAGGATCGTGATCAAGACACTTACAGTAAGAATTGTGCCTACAGCTATGAGGGCGGGTGGTGGTACTCAGCGTGTTATTCTGTACGGCTGAATTTCAAGGGCAGCATGACATGGGGCAACCTGTGCAAAGGGAACTGCAAATCCTCCCTTATCCTCATCAAACCAGCTTCATATTGTTAGTGCTTCTTCCCTCTCCTGTCCACACTGGACACTCTGCAAAGGCTCTGCATGGCCAAAGAACTTGAGCCTTTCTGGAGCAGAGAGAGGAGTCCAAGGGTAGTAGGGTTTTAGTGAAATGCTACTTTCCAGTTCCTCTCTCTGAGTGCAGGCTCCCCTTCTGCTCAGCTCTTTTCCCCTGTGCTTGCCAATGATTCCTTGTTATTATGTTTATAATCAAGAATAAAAAAAATCACTTGTGAAATTTGTGGATTCCACATATACCTTCCCTACGGGAGGAAGACACTCAGCCCTGGACTGACTTTTCATCAGAGTTTCTTAGCTGCCTCCAGAACTCACAGCAAGCAAAAAAGGTACATGCCACAAATTCCCATATACTCTGTGCCTCTCTGCAGTGTCTGGGAAAGCATCCCCAATAAATTTCCTTCCTTGAGCTCATTCTCCATTAACAAACGTCTGTTCTGTATCTCCGATGTGCTCCCACTGAGACCCAAGAAATCCCATGTCAGGTGCTAGGACTGGAGTCTTTGGGCTGATGGAGGGAAAAAACCTTGAGTGGTTCTCACAGGAATGGATGTAAGAAAATTAAATCTAGTTACACTGAGATAAAGGACCTGAGATCTGCACAGGACTGTTCAGTGGGGACCTGTCACGTGAGATAACTCTTCCCACATCATCACCACGTTCACAGTCCAGGGCTGAAAGCTGTGGCAATGTCCTGGTGCCAAGGTCCACTCCTGTGGGGAGGCTGCATGTGTCAGGATTTGTTCCTCACTACCTGTCTGTCTGTACAGTCATGCTTTGATCCTGCAGAAACACAATTTCAAAGTCATCAGTAGATCTGTCTGCTGTGACTGAGAAGCAGTGAACTTAAATGGAAGCAAAAGAGAAGCAGGTTAGGCATTAGGGAGTACTTGAATTAGGAGACACTAATGAGGGAAGAGCTCATTACAGGAATGGGCTCACCATACCCAAGTTTCCGAGACCAATTTAGATGAACCTTTGCCAGGAAAAGTGCAGACAGAGATGATGCTGTGAGGCTGCAGGACAAGGCCCCTACAGCTCCTCCATCCCACAACTCTCTGGCACTGCCAGGACAGACTGTTTGAGAAGCACTTTCACCTTCGCAAACCATTTCTGGCCTTGTCTTGGGGCAGCACAGCACCAGCAGTGAGTTCTACTTCCAGGACCAACAGCTAAGGGAAAACCCAGCCCTTGCTTGCCAGTGGCAGAGCCCAGTGCCCACTGCGAGCCATCCAGAAAAGTTTGAGAAATTAGAAAATACTGAAAGAAGTGAGCAGTGGAGGATCTCCAAGCCAGAAAGTACCTTACACTTGTCCAGAGAACTGCCCTCAGCACTGCAGAACATGGGGGCACCCACACCTAGGGATGACTGAGGAAAAAGAGAGCTCAGGGCTACTGAAAGCAGCTCTTGGGTGAAGCAGGCTGCACTCACTCTCCAGAGAGCCTCCAGCACCAAGCACTGGGCCTCCCAAACCAGAGCCAGGGGACTGGTGGGACCTCAGAGTGCAGCCCATGCCAGTCTCCTGCTCTGGCTGGAGTCCCCACTTGACCTTGGAAGGTGTCCCTTCAGGGACTCTGCAGTGTCAGATAGCCTTTTCCAGAGATGGGAGCATCTCCAGCTTGGTGGTAAATTTGGCAACCCAAATTCAATGAGACATAGCCCTCTGCAGCCTGGTCTGGTTTCGGGATCAACTCTGCCATGCAGAGGTTGAACTGTGAATCCTAGAAGTGCTTCTCCCAACACTAGTTATCCTCTAAGACAGAGAGGGACATTCACCCTGAGCGAAGGCCACACCTGCCTTGTTAACGGGCACCACAGCACAGGAAGCCAGGGGGCACAAGGCAGCTCTGTGAGGGGCTGGAAGAGAGGCTCTCCTGCACCACGGGCACGAGATGGTAGCACCAGGTGGAGGATGGCTGTCAGGAAGGTGCCCCCACCCCACCTCTGGTGCCCCCAGAGTGGATTTGCCTTCCAAAGTCAGCAGACTTGATAACATCAGGTGGCACTGGGCAGGCTGTGAAATGACATTGCTGCTGCTTCTGGGCCTCTGGGGTTCCCAAGCGACAGGCAAAACTGGAGTTGCATTTGCACTGCTGGATTAAGGAGCAAACGATCCTCGTCCCAGCAGTGCCATCTTCTGCTAGGGCTCTCCAAAGGCAGTGGAGAGACACTGGCCAAGAGATGCAGGAGAACATCCTAAAATATCTTTGCAGTACAACAGGGCTGGCACCCACCAGACCAGGAGGATGGGCTCAGCAAATGGGTGTCTCTGCATTGCCGTCTTGTGCCTCCACCACAGCGCATCCCAGTGTACAGACAGGTTCTCATCTCTCCTACAACAGCACCAGTTCCACACAGCCCCTTATTCCAAGCTACCCATCCAATTGCTTCCTAAATCCTGCTGGGCTCTTGGCCACCCAGCAGCTCCCTGGCAGCTTCCCTTCACTCAGCTCCAGCAGCCAGTGTCAGCTCGAGGTGACGCCTGAAGTCAAGCAGTGGACATTAAATGCTGTCTCCCAGCATTGCTCCATGGAAATGTCCTGGCTAGGACAGAGCAGTCTCCGCCCCAGCAGCAGTGCATGGCTCTCCCTGCGGCTGTGGTTTTTCACTAAGGTAAAACTTCCCCGAGAAGCAATCCCCACCTCCCATGAGCTCCTGGTTTGCTACTTTTCCCCAGCTTCTGCACCACATCTTTTACTTAAAGAGTAAAAAGATACAAAGATAGAAGGAGAGTTTCTAGCACAGAGATGTCCTGAGGTGGAGCGGATAGTCCTCAGGCAGGTTTCTGCTCCCTGAATTTTTTTTTCAGGTCTCTGAATCCCTGCAAACATTTAGTGACCACAACAACCCATCGCAACTGGGGCAGCGCTCCCACCTCTCCCTTCCCCAAGGGACGGAGGGGACCTGCACAGAGCCGATAGTGACAGGGTGCCTCATTGCTCTCTCTCTCCGCTCTCCTGCGCCGATGGGTACAGCGGTGCCAGGATGTCCACAGGACGCACAAGTGCAGTGCTGTGAAGTAGAGGATGAGGTCAATGCAGGGCCAAGCGGGATGCACGCCGTGTGGTGCAGCACACCCAGTGCGGCGCGGTGCAGGATACATGCATGGAGGTGCAGGGTGCACACATGGGGTGCAGTGCAGGGTGCACGTAGCGGGGTGCAGGATGCACAGAGCGGAGCGCAGTGCACAGGATGCACAAAGTTGGGTGCAATGCAGGATGCACAGTGCGGGTTGCAGTGCCGGATGCACACAGCGGGGTGCAGGGCAGGATGTACACAGCGGGGTGCAGGATGCGCACAGCCGCGCTCAGCGCACAGGATGCACACAGCGGGGAGCAGGGTGCACAGTGCGGGGTGCAGTGTCGGTCCGTCCCCCCCCAGCCGGGGCCGGCGCGGCGCAGAGCCTTGTGCTCAGCTGCGGCGCCTTTAAGACCGGCGGGGCCGGCGGGCGCGGGGCGGGGCGGACGCGGCTCCCNTCCCCGCGCCGCTTCGTGGCCCTCAGCACGGCGCAGCTCCGCGCCCTGCTGCAGGACGAGCCCCGGCTGCAGCGCGCCGCCCGCCTCAGCAGGAAGGTACGGCCGGGGGAGCCGGGGGGAGCCGGGGGGAGCCGGGGCCGGGGCCCGCAGCCAGCCGAGCGCAGCCGCGCGGTGCGCGGGATGGAGCCGCCCGCAGCCCGGGCTCCGGGCATCACCCGCCGGTCCCTGGCACCGCTGCTCCGTCGTCCTCCCTCCATACCCGACGTGCCGCCCGCCGAGGCCGGGGGCTCCGGAGGAGCAGCAGCAAAACCCACCGGCTGGGCTGGGGTGGCCGCGGGGAAATCGCCGCTCGGGCGTCCCGTCCGGCGACTGCCCCGGGGCTCCGGGTGCCGCTGGGGCTCCCGCAGCCGTCGCCTGCCAGGCAGCCGCGGGCCACCAAACCCCTGAGCGGGGCCACAGCCGTTGCCCCTGCTGCTCCCCCTGACCTGCCATTTGTGGGGGGCAGCTGGGAGGCCCTGGCCCCTCGCCATGCCCTCCACATCTGGCTTTGCTCCCCGCAGCTGGGATGAGCCCTGAGTGCTCCCTGGCTCCAGCGGATCCTGGTACTTCTCTGGGAACAGGGAACAGGGTCAGGTTATTCTGAAATCATTCTCAGCCTGATTTCAGCATCTTTCCCCTGGGCCTCTCAAAGCGCAGCCCGGCACCACGCTCTGCTGCTCTCCCTGCGTGGGCGGAAGATGTGTGTGCAGCCGGAGAGGGTGTGTGTCTCTCTCTTGACATCCTTGTTAGCTAACGAGCCCTTTCCTCTGCAAAGGGGGCTGGGTAGCCAGCTCTGAGGTTTGCCACATTCAGGGCAAGCTGCCGTGTGGTGTGGGTAGCCGAGGCCCAGCTGTTGCATCCCTCCCGGGATGCACCCCCTTTCCAGGCAGAGCAGGGGGATTGGGACAGTGCAGGAGGAGAGGGTTCGCCCCTGGATGGAGACAGACCCCCTCCCAGTAGGCTGGCAGCTCTCACTGGTTCTGCCCAGTGCTGACACTCCCCACCCCGCCCCCATTCCCACAGTTTCAGAGTCTGCAGCTGGAGCGGGAGATGTGTTTGGCTTCAAACTGCAACCTGGCCAGGGTGAACCTGTCCCTGCGCCCACGGCTGGAGGATGGGAAGGCTTCCCTAGCCATCAAGTACCAGGAGCTGCGGGAGATACGAGAGGCTTGTTGGGACAAGCAGCAGCGCCTGGGTGAGTGAGGTGCAGCTGATGGGAAAAGGCAGAGGCCAGCACGGCCACAGCAACCTGTGTCAATATAAGAGCTCAGGTGGGCTCAGTGCCCTCGAACCTGCCCCAGGGAAATGGCCCAGCCACGATCAGGAGCATTGGGGGTGATGCTGCCTGTGACACAGCCAGCCCTCTTCTGGGACTGATGCTGTGGCGGGATGCTGGTCTCTGTGTGCAGGTGGCTCCAGGGATGTGTTTGGGGGTGTTTCAGTTCAAGGGCGGGGAGCTGTTGCTTGGGGATGGGAAAGACCGCAGCCCCAGCAGTGGGCACATCCGGGGGAGGTTTGTTGGCAGCCCTGTCCCCTCCCAACACAGAGGCGTACCTGGAGAAATGGAGCCCGCAGAGTGCCCTGGGCCAGCTCCAAGCCAAGCTCAATGCCTCTGAGGCAGAGTCGGAGGTAAGTCAGGCAAGACCCCTGGGCTGATGCCCCTTCCTCTCCTGGGCCCTGGACTCTTCCCCACACCCTCCTGTGTGCCAGGCCCTGGAGAAGAGGCTGGAGGGGGTGCTCAGCCATCTGGGTTCCCTCCATGGTCCCACGGCTCTCTTGACTTGATGCTGTCCCACTGCCCATCCCACAGGCACAGATAGAGCAGTTCCTGGCCCAGGACCTGCCCCTCGATTCCTTTCTGGAGTCCTTCTGCCAGAGCCGCACACGCTCTCATGTCTGCCGGACACAGCTGGAGAAACTGCAGGAGCTGTTGCAGAAGGACCAGGTGGGCAGGGACCCTGCGGGTCCCATGGGGCGCCCAGGTGCCCTGGCTAGCCCGGCACCAGCCCACCTTGCCCCGCTGCGGAGTGGAGTAGCCCCCAAAGCCTTCGATCTCTCCTACGGCTTTGTTCCTGCCTTTCTTATCCCCTCGGAGGCCGTTGTGCCCTTTGCCATGCCAGCTGCACCTGCCAGACACCGTCTCCCAGCCTTGGGACACCAGCCAGCATCTTCCTGCTCCGAAATCCCAAGCCTGGGCTCACCCCTGCGCCTCATCAGACAAATCTCCCTGCTCAGCCCCCAGCCCTTCCGCAGGCAGCAGCAGCTGCGACACCAGAAGCAGAAGCCTCCACACCGGTAGCAAGACATGTCCCTGCTCTTGGCCCTGTGCCTCCACAGGGGCTGTGCAGGAATGCCCTGGCCGAGGAGCATGTGGGGGTGGGTGCATGGTGCAGGCACAGCTTCAAGGGGCTGCAGTGTCTGTTGGGCAGGCACAGGGGTGGGTACTCACAGGGAGATGGAGATGCTCGGTTGGGGGCGGGATGGGGTGGGTGCTGTGGCCAGGCAATGGGTCCCCACACCTAGGGAGCTGCCAGGGTGGGGAGGTCTCTGCATCCACAGCAAGAGGAACAGTGACAGTAGGTGGGGGCGGGTGGTTTTTAGGGATGTCAGTGGGTTCAGTTGGGTGGGAGATAGCAGGGAAAAGGGTCCAGAAGCACTGGGCACCACGTGCTTTCTAAATAAAGGCTCTTTTCCATGCTGTGTTACCCCTTGGCTCTGGCTATGAACAGAGGGATGGCACAGGCAGGGAGGAAGTGGTTGAGGGACACTTGTCAGGCTTGGAGGTGACTGGCAGTCAAGGAGGGTCCTCCAGCCTGGGGAGCCCCCAGGCACTGCACCTGCATTTGGCTCTGCCCATAGCAGCCTGGGGAAGGCGAGAGCCACCGAAAGGTGTGCAGAGAGACCAGTGAGCATGAGCTTCCCCCCAGGCAGGTGCCACATGTGGTAAAGACTTCTGGTAACCAGAGATGCCTCATGCCAGCCGCTGAGCCCTCAACCCCATGAAGGGTTACACCCCACAGCCAGCTGGGCTTGCCTGTGGCTCTGCAGCAGCTGGTCTCATCAGCCTGTGTGCAGCCCTGCAGTGTTTTTAGTACCCATTCCTCATCCACCCTCTCATGCTAGTCCTGATGTCAGCCACCACTGGAAAAGGCGGCAGGAGGCCTGAGCTAACCCTGTTTCATACCAGGCTCCTCTATTGCTTTCCTTAATTTCACGCAATGGATGGTGAGACAAGGCTGGGGTGGGGATAGCCCTGGTTCCTCCAGCTGCAGCCCCTGGGGTACTTGTTCCCTGCTCTGGGGTGTCTCTTGTGCTGTTCCTAGCTTTTGGTTTGGTTTCAGGCTCTTCTTGTGCTTTCAGCCCCTGTCTGGTTGTAGCACTTTTTTCTTCTTTCCCAGTTGCCTGCCCACCCTGCAGCTTGGCACTGTTATGTAGGCTGCTTAGAAATCATCCAAAGCAGCAAGGGGCCCTGGCTACAAAGCACCCCAAAATATGGACCATTGGCTTGCAACATCTGATCAACCCCTCCACCACTGAGGGTACCCCATCCTTACTCCAAACTCTAGCCCTCATT
This sequence comes from Anhinga rufa, assembly GCA_013400875.1. NCBI lineage: Eukaryota > Metazoa > Chordata > Aves > Suliformes > Anhingidae > Anhinga > Anhinga rufa. The sequence goes on along the minus strand of VZTV01043702.1, from coordinate 34,747 downwards.
TGTGAGACTGGGGCCACTCATACAGTATAATCAGTTAAAACAGGTTTAAGACAAGGATATATTGGGGGCCAGCCACTGTGGCTTTATTGGCAGGCAAGGAGATGGTAGTCACTGGAATATTTGGGGTTTCACAGAGCATCTCCTGCTTTCCTGGGTCCTACCAGGCTCAGTTTTGGGCTCAGCCTGTCAATGAAATGTGCCAGGACCTGCCTGATTGCCACAGTCAAGCTCTGTGGCTTGCTATGTGCCAGGAGGAAGGACTGTAGTAAGGCTGGCAACCATGGAGTGAGAGCTTGGTTGTGTTCCTGTAGCAGCCCCACAGGGCTAACCTAACCAGAGAAATAAGGGGACCAAGCAGGAGCACTTAGGAGGCCGACTGGTCCATGTGGGACCATCTGTGCTATGTCTGGAGGGGGCTGTGATGCACAAGCAGCCCTGTCCTACCCAGTGTCCTGGGGTTCCCTGGACAGTTGTCCAGGCTACCACAAGGGCTGCACTGGATGCTGTGTGAGATGACCAGAGCTGTGGGTGCAGCATGGGGATGTGGGCCCAAGTGATATGTGTGTATTGAGCTATGAGGGCTCTGAGCGCACATACACACTCAGAGCGCACAACCACACAAGGGGTGGTGGTGAGTGAGCACAAAGCTTCTTCCTGGGGATCTGGATGCCCACCTGGGAGAGGAAGGCCACCTTAACCCTTAGCTCTGGAGGAAAGGACCCCAAGGTGATGACAGGAGGTTATGGTGCATGCAGAAGCCAAGCTAGGCACCTGTACAGGCTGAATGCCAGCCAAAGGCAATGCTGACAAGCCATGTCACTGCCCTGCAAGATAGGACCAGGTGCAGCACTGGGGCTGGCACTAGTGCATATGTGACCATGCACAAGGAGCCAAGCTGCCCAAAAACCAGCCAGGCACAACCAGTGGGTCTCCCCAGCCAGTGCCTGCCTTGCACAACTCCCCAGGGCTGGGAAGTCCCAGGCAATGCTGCATGGGTCTGTCACTAGCTTCAGGGCAAACTTTCCTGGCCCCAAGCAGAGTCACCTTATGGCAAGGAGAAATGCAGCCCCATTGAGTGTGAACCCTCAAGGTGAGCAGCTGCCTCTCTTCAGCCTGGGGAGGGTGAGTGTGTCCCACTGGAGCTGCCAGCACTAAAAGTAATGTTCCAAAGAACAAAGTGGGCCGAGCTGCTGTGGCTCTGGCTGGCTGCAGCACCCCCAGGCACCTGCCCAGATTAGGTAGCAGTGGGCAGGCCCTGGCAGCCCTGTCGTCCACCACCCACTTCAGCCAAGGTCCTTTAACCACTGGGAAGCTGCCAAGCAAGGCAAGCCCCTGCCATGGGGAGGTTCCTCCAACACTGGAGCTGGTCCTGTCCAGTTTGAAGCATGTACTGCCCTAGGCAGGTGGCTGGACCCCCTAGTTGCAGTGGCTCCGGAAGGGAGTGTACGTGCAGTGTACCCTGCAGTGCACCCTGTGCCTCTGGGAAACGTGGCAGCAGCGGCTCTCTGCCTCTTTGCTCCAGAGTGCGCAGTCAGTGCCTCACGGGCAGCTCCAGCCCCTTCCACAGGCAGGCCTGGACTGAGGACAAAGTCCTACGCAGGGCACAAGACAGGGACATTGGTAACAGGCAGGAGCTGGCAGCAGCACAGCTCATCCCTCTGTGCCCCTCCTTGCCTGCACAGTGGTTCTCCCTGCCTGCACCAAGCGCTGCCTGCCCCACAGGGCCACTTCAAGGGAGGTCAACATACTCCACTCACCCTGGGGAGGAAGAGGAAACATTGCCACCAGGTGTGCACCTGCATTAATTTCTATACTGGGCCAGGCAGCAGCCTGGGGCCAGCTCAGCCCCTCTGCCAGGTAGTGTGCAGCTAAACCCAGGAGGGGCAGGCAGGGAGCTGGCCCTGCCAGCTCTGTGGCCTCCCCAGCCCACCCAGGCCTGGCTTTTCAGAAGCCAGGCTGGGCCAGCAGCAGCCCCCAGCCCAGGAGGGACAGGACACCTTGGAGAGAAGGGGTGCCCCCAGCACAGGCAGCCTCCAAGAGACCCTTTGAGCTGCAACCCCAGGTCAGGGGGATGTAAAACCCCAGGCTGTGGCCAGCCAGCAAGGGGTGGTGCCAGGGTGCCCCAGCTGCCCCCCCCCACCGTGCGGCAGGCACTAGGCAGGCAGCAGGGCTGTTAACAGAGGAAACTATTAACAGTTAACTCTATTAACAGAGGAGTCACCGCAGGGGATACTGTTGAAGGGAGGGGGAGCTGTCCCGCCCCCATCATCCAGGTGTGCTGCCAACCGTCTGCCCAGGGCTGCCCTTCCCTGGGTGGGTAGAGCCACCGCAGGCCCAGCAGCAGCATTAGGCCCAGGGTGCAGAGCTCTGCCCATGGATCTCAGGGCAGGTGAGGGCTGGGGCTGGCTTGGCAGGGACAGCCCCAGCCCTGAGAGGGCTGAGATGACCTCCTGAGAGGACAGGATGGTTACCCCTCCCGTGCTGCTCAGGACCATGCTCACCCAGCCTGCAGCTCCTTGCTTCTGCCCCCCATGCCCCAGCCCAGCTGACACCCCCAAAGACCTTCCAGGTGCCAGGTTTAACCCCTTCCTTCCCAAAGAGCTGCCCAGCTTCTCCAGATGGAGGGAAGAGGCCCTAATGAGGCACCGAGACCCCATGCCTGCAGGCTGCACCATCCAGCAGCTGAGGTGAGTAGCTCAGCACCCCAAGCCTGCAGTTACAGGGACATCAGCCCACAACAACAGGCTGGGATAGGACTGGGGAATGGGGTCTGCACTGAGCTTGCAAGACCTCAGGACTGGGGCTGCCAGGCTTCACCTGGGCTTATCTCAGCTTGCCTGGAGCTTTGTTTGATTTACTTAGTCTGTAACAGCATCTAATTACCAAGTGGCCATTAACTACTTAGTTTTAGTTTTGCTTCCCTTTTTCAGTGCCATAGTATGATGTCTTTTGTTAGTAAGTCAAGGGTGGGAATGAGTAACAAGGAGTTACACAGAATAACCCCTGGGGTGAAGGTGCAGGGCAGAGCAGTACAGGCCTGAAGAGGTGGCCATAGTGGGATAGCTGAGGCACCACCAGCAACTCACCCGTGGGCAGTTCCTTTCAGTGACACAAATCTAAAAGCTGGCAAAAACCAGTGTCAGGTGTAAAAGAGCAAAGAATCAGCATCCAGCATGCATACAACACATTACTTGCTATAATGACAGACATAACATAGAGCTGCAGAGCAATGAAGAGAGGGATAGAATGTGCTAGCAAATGTGTAAAAGTGGCCCCAGTGGACTCGACAGTGAGGAGGAAGAAATCCCCACTGTGAACATCACACCCCTCCCAGCAAAGGCCTCATGATGCCATCACCTCATGGTGACCTCCTCCCCAGCTGAAACTGCCATCCTCACCGCCCCAAAGGCACAGGCCAGGAGGGGGCTGTATAACAGCTGCAGTGTATGGCTGAGATTTGTTCTGTAGTAACTGGGTACATCCTCAAAAGGAGGCAAAGCCCACAGTAGACCTGGGAGTGGAAGCTGTTCGTTCCCTACTGTGACCCCTTTCCCATGCTGCCTTGCCCTCCGCTGCAGGAAGATGGGCTGTCTCTCACAGAAATGACCCTCTGTGGCTCAGTGCCTCAAAGGATCCATCCTCATTGTCCCGAAGATGTGAAGACAGCCAAGGCCACAGGCAGTTGCAGAGCTTCACCCTCTGCTGCATGGCTCAGATCCAGCTGCCAGAGGAAGGTGCTGGAGCAGTGCACAAGCCTATGCCCCCTCGCAGCAAGTGTGAGAGAAAGCAAACTCCTCATGGCTCTCACTGATCTGCCCAGCACTCCTCTGTCTCTGAAGACAGCTGTTACCCTCTCTGATTGCTCAGCACCCCACTGATAGGAGCACTGAATAGTCACCTCTTGACAACAGTACTGCTCAGCCACTGCCACAGGGGAGGTAGAACACTGGGTTTAAATACAAAGTAGGTCCCTTTGCAGCAAGCCTCGCACATCCTATCAGCCCCACTTGTGTCCCATTTCCTCTCCATTTCCACTTTGACTTTCTGATCCTGGTGGGTTGTACAGCTCACACAAGCCCCTGCTGTCACACCACTGTTGTCATGGTTAGGCCCTGCTGTATTTCCCCTAACAGTTGTGCCACAGGCACCCCACATGGACTGCGCTCACCTGGCTAAAGGAAAGCCACAAGAAATCCAGTTGCTCTTGGCACCTCTCCATCAGGGAAACAACTAGGGAAAGACAAGAATGTGACAACAGTATTGACACAAGAAAGACAAAGGGGTAGAAACCTGGTGTGCTGGGAGCTGGCAGTCTGTGCATTTGGACTAGCTCCAGCCACTTTGTGCCTTAGCTCCTGAAATCCTTCATGGAGCAGAGGAGCATTCAGGCCTGACCAGAGCAAAGGTGATGCTGGGGAGAAGTATACATTGTACCACCACAAAAGTGACAGACTGGATGCCCCAAAGCATCCCTCGACACCCTGCATGCCATGCTTCCCCTCCTCTGACCAAACTCAGCAGCAAAACTAAACGCTGCCTGCAGCACGTGAGCGCAGCGAGCACAGAGGGTATGTCATAAGTGCACAGCAACCATCATGTGCCAGAGGCAGCACGGAACAGGTCTCCAGCAGGCAGGAGTGAAGTCCATGGTGGCACAGGAAGGCCATCCTACCTACTCCCCACTGACTGCAGGCAGCATGCCCACTCTTCCCAGCATGGCCTCAGGGAATCAGGATCCCCCACTTCCTCCCTGCCCTCTTCCTCAATCTGCTGCAGCCACTATATGAAACACGAGCCTGTCCCCTACCCTCCATTTTCCAGCAAGTACAAGGAATATTTACCACCCAAGTCCACCAAAAGGAAGATGTGCCATTTCATCACCAGTTTATGGCTGGATATATTTAATGTTCAAGATATATATATCATGGAGACCTGAGGAAGAAGAACCAGCAATATGGACTGCCCAAACCACCCCACTGAAACGCACATGGATTAGCTCAGTTTTGGTGCCTAGGTGCTTCGCCCCCCAATTTCAGACACAAGCACCAGACATGGAGCAGGAGAGTCAGCCCAGCCAGCTTACTGGAACAGCTCTTCCCTGTCCCAGTGTTAGGAGGCAGAGCGATGCAGGCAGCACACCAGCCAGCCTGTTCCTCCTGCCCCACGCTGCACCGCACCGGACCCTCTCTCTGCCAGGAAGCTGGCTCAGGGCTGGGTACAGAGCCTGCCTGCAGGAACAGTCCACAGCCCCAGGCCTCAGCACTACACAGATTTAAGATCAATCCAGAGGACACCTCGTGTTTGGCAGGGCTGCCCTAAAACCTGCAAGCCATGACACCAGGAACTAGAGGGGTGCTCCCTGCTACCTACTGCTTCCCATGGACATCCCTAGCTTTTCTAGCCTGGAAGAGAACATTTCCTGCCAAACTCTGACAGAGAAGCCACCTCTGGTCTTTCAAGTGACTTGGATTATAGCATGAAAATGCGCTAGCACGTGACACAGAGCCACAACTCTGAAGACTTTCACCCTGTAACCAATACCCTTGAACACCAGGCTGCTGCATCTTCGCATGCTGACATTTCAGCACTACAGTCCCACAGAGGGATGGACTGACAACCAGAGAGGATCCTGGAAAGCTCCCTCTCTGCCCCTGGGCTGAATTTGCTCCAAACATGCAGCAGGCTCCAGAGTCTGCAGCTGGAAGTGGTACAATGCTTTCCAGAAAAGGCAGAAAGCTCTCCTGTACAGCATATACCCTGTACCAGTAGACATTACACTCCCCGCCATGCTACTGCCTCAGGCTCAGTTCAGTATCACAGAACTCTACAGCTGGAAAACACGGGACGTTTGCTTTTAACATTTTTATGTTGGGAGAAAACATAATCCATGGTCACTGCAGTGAGAGGCAAGGGCTTGGCTCCTGCACAGACTGCTGCCATCCAGACCCAGCAAATCCAGTACAAAGTAATGCAGATGAAGTAACTGGCACACTCAGAGTTCAATACCATGAAGCTTTGCTCACTCCATGTAGTACCAGCATAGCACAGGTGAAACCTTCACCCAAGGAAAGAAGGAAGCTCTGAGACACAATCTTTAGTTCTTAAAACACTTAAATACACAAATAGTCTCATGTGCAAATGATGCTTAGATACACGTAAAACACAAGTAATGCCACTCAGTGCTCAGAAGTGTACCACTCCCAGCCACAAAGGCCTGTGCAGGACGGTCTTGTGCAAAGTTCCTGGCAAGCCCTAGACAGGACAGGGCTGTTCTCTGGGTGGCACTTCCAGGCGATGTTGCATGCTGACCGGGACAGGAGCCGCCACAGGCCCAGGTTTCATTCTTCCAATCTGCTGAAACCAAGACTTCCATACTCACCATACAGCGAGGCAAGCCCTGAACAGGAACAGACAAGGGCAATGATGCAGTTTGGAGACCAACGCTCGTAAAATTCCCCAAAGATGTAGTAACAACAGTTGTGACAGCACAGAAGTGGCAGGTCTCGGATTAACAGAAAACCACAGAGACCCATAACTCAGCACCCGTGAGAGCACTCCCCACGAACACACACAGCACACAAACACCACTGACAACCATTTAATCTCTGCTGCAGGTTAGAACAGGCACGTGGTTCCCACCAAGGTCAAGCAGCAGTGCCAATGGAGGGGACACATCACAGTCCACAAAGCAGAGTCCATGAACTGCATTTACCTGTCAGGCACTGTGTCTGCAGGTCGTATTGGGACACATTGCAGCCTGTCGAGCTCCTACACCACGTCTGCAAGGTGACGCTGGCAGCAGGGGCACGTTGAAGCCTGCAGAGCAGAGCCCACATGTGGTATCTAGGGGTCACGTGCTGTCTGCAGGTCACACTTGCGGAGGTCACATCACAGCCAAGTTCTGTGCCGGCCAGTTGCACTCTGTGTCTGAAGGTCACGCTGGCAGAGGGGTCAAGTCACAGCCTATGGAGCAGAGCTCACACACAGAGCCTGATGGTTGTGCGCTGTCTCTGAAGGTCACACCAGCAGAGGGGACATGTTTCAGCCTGAGGAGCAGACGCCACACATGGTGCCTACCAACGGCGCGGGTGCAGGGGACACCCCCAGCCAGCTGCCGTGTCCACTGGTGACACTCCGTCCCGCCGCAGCAGTGGAGCTTGGTGGGCGCCCCACTGGCCACCCAGCCCTGCTGAGGCCCTGCTGTCACTTGAGGCCGTAGAGAAGGGCAAAACCCAGCAAGACGATGAGCCCGACCGAGAGGTCAGAGAAGAACTGAAAGCGTCCCTGGGCCGCGGCCTCCTCCCGGCGGAGGCGCAGCTGCTCCCGCCGCGCCCGCAACACCCGCTCCCGCTCCAGCTGCTCCCCGTAGTGCCCCCGGTAGAAGGCGTCGAAGTCGAAGGGCAGCGGGGCGGGCCCGCGGCGGGCGGCGGCGGGGGTCCG
>VZTV01043702.1:13611-26442 GCA_013400875.1 Anhinga rufa | reverse complement strand
GAGGCCGGGGGGCGGAATGCCGCCGTGAGGCGGGGGCGGCGCGCCGCGGGGTTGCCGCCTGCTGCCCGTGCCCTGGCCGTGCCTTGCAGCTCCCGGGTGGTGGAGATTCAGTCGCAGATGTCGGAGCGGGCTGTGGAGCTGCTGGGACTGCCTGAGGACCGGCCGTGCCTCCTCCTGGACGTGGGGTGAGTGGGGCCCTGCCCGGTGTCGTGGGGCCGGGCGGCATCCCGGGGGTGAGGGGTGTCCAGGCCTTACAGCACCAGTGTCTCTCTGTTGCGGGTGGCAGAAGAGGGATGGGCTGCTGTGGCGTTGCGGCCGGCCGGGGCCACCTTCAGACCAGGCCCACCATCCCTGCGCTTCCCCCCTTTCTCCCTTCAGCTGTGGCTCTGGGCTGAGCGGGGATTACATCTCCGATGAGGGTCACTACTGGATTGGCATGGACATCAGCCCTGCTATGCTGGGTGAGCAGGCCCTCCTCCCCTGCCACCCTCGCCTTGCCTCAGAGGTGGCCTCCAAGGGTGTGAGCTGGTCGCCTGAGCCATGCTCTGTTCTTTGCAGATGTGGCCGTGGAGAGGGAGGTGGAGGGAGACCTTCTCCTTGCAGATGTAGGTCACGGCATTCCCTTCAGGCCTGGCATGTTTGATGGCTGTATCAGGTGGGTTTGTGTACGTAAGTGAATTCTCTTGATACTTGACATAACTGTATCATCTGTACAGTACACACGGTCCACATATGATGCATAACAGATGAGTGTGACTTATCTGGGTTGAGCTGCTGGGATTCTGGATGGTAGAAGCAGCTTCCAACAGCTGTTTCCCAAGTGATGCTTGTCTTTTTTTGTACTGGTGAGCTAGGAAGTTTATTGAAGTAAATAAAATAAAAGTGGGGATAATGTCAGGAGGGAGACCTGCTCCGAGGGGGAAAACAGAAAGTATGTCTGTACCATTGCTCAGCTGCAAGGTCAATGCCTGGATTGAAGGTTTGATGGTTGGTTTTGGGATGAAGGGCTAGGTGAAGGGGGGTCAGAAACACTTTTCTGCTTAGGGAATACCTCAGGTGCTCAGAAGGAGCAGGGACTGTCTGTTGCTGATCTGAATACCCTGTTTGGGATTGCTCACCAGCAAAACCTGCGTGGCCATGCAAGGGCCACAGCTCAGCACTTGAATTGTTTGAGCATCTGGCCTAAAGGGGATGCTTGGTGATTCTTTTGTGCATGAATAACTACTGCACCTTCTTGGGTTTTGGCATAGTGAGTCTCCAGAGGGGTTTGGGTAACTGCAAAATGGAAGGCAAAGCTACATGGAGAAAATGAAATAGTTTCCCTGAAGCCTAGCACATGTTTAGTGCTGGAAGTAAGCTCAAAGGGAGGCGATTGGCTCTGTGAAAGAATCGATGGCTCAGTGTCCCGTGAGTCTTGTTTTCTTTCTCAGCATTTCTGCAGTGCAGTGGCTTTGTAATGCTGACAAGAAATCACACAGTCCCCCAAAACGCCTCTATCGATTCTTCTCAACACTTTATACTGCTTTGGTAAGTGTCATGCTCTCCCAGTCAGGCCTCTGCCTACTTTTACATCCTCGCTGGTGCATTTTAGCAAGATATTTTAACTCATGTATTTTAAGTAAATACACCTCTGAAAGAGAGGGCTGGCAGGAGTACCCATTTCCTATCTCCTTGCCTGCCTGCATGGTGTCTCATGCTTCTCTGATCCCTGCTGTTACTCCTCTGCCTTGCTGTGCTGTGGAGGAGCTGGCTCTGCAGTCTGAACAGCTCTCCTGGGAGAGTTCTCCAGGGAGGTGGGCACTAGTGCCTGGGCTAGGAATTGGGTGGCTAGAGGGGTTGCCTGCATCAAGACAGATTTATGACCAACTTTATTTCCTGTAGGCCCGAGGATCCCGAGCTGTCCTGCAGCTGTACCCCGAGAACTCAGAGCAGGTACAGGACATCAGTCAGTGGGGAAGAGGTACAGGCAGAGCCAGGCAGAGAAGTCATGTGCTGTTTGGGGCTCTGAATGTATCATGTTTCTCTACATCGCGTTTGTGTCTCTGTCCTTCCCGCCATCTGTAAAACTCTTCCAAGAGCCCCCCCAAAAGATATAAGGAGAATGCCCTACACAATTTCTGTTGCTTCACAGATTGACTTGGGCTGAGCCTTAAAATCAAAGGAATTGGCAGGACATGATCTGAATCTGCCATTCTGGATTTTCTCCTGTGGCTGAGTTTGAAGACTATCCTGTAGTCATCAGCACTGTACTGTAACTCCCCAGGGCTGGAAAATCCAGCCCGGTATCCCTCTCCTAGAGAGTCTGCTGTGCCAATTAACCCAGGCTAGGCTGAGGAGCAGGGAGAACCAAATAAAGGCAGTGGACTGGTGTCTGGATGGTACTGCAGAACCGGGAGCTTGGTGTAGAATTTAACAGGAGCAGGAACGACCCATCTTTGGCATGTGCAGTTAGCTGTGGTTGAACCCAGAGGTTTCTCGGGAGTTGCTGGTGGATGACCACTAAATAACTTTTGCATGTGGCTCTTTTTCCAGCTGGAGCTCATCACGGCGCAAGCCATGAGAGCTGGCTTTACCGGCGGAATGGTGGTAGATTACCCCAACAGCGCCAAAGCCAAGAAGTGAGTCCTATGTGTGTGCTATGTGTGTGTTTGGGGTGAGTCCTGGGTTTAGCAGTGATTTTTTTTTTTTTCCAAGCTGTTCTCCTATGACATAGTCCTGGACAAAGGTTACAGCTTAGATCTGACTCTGTTATAAACAATCTCAGTCTTGCTTGGGGACTGGGAATTGCATGCTGAATCCCAGCTTCACGCATCTTATTCTTGTTCTTTCAGGTTCTTCCTTTGTCTCTTTGTTGGGATATCTGGCACTTTACCGAAGGTGAGGAGCTCTGCAAGGCAGCACAGTTGTCTTCCTGGCTGCTGAGTGATGTGGAAGAGCTTTGGGCTAGGGAAAGTCAAAGTGGGAGCCAGGCAGCTCCACACATGCAGATGTGACTTCATTTATACATTGGCTGTCAGTCTCACCAACCCCTGCTGTCCCTGAGAACTGGTTTCTTTGCCACCCATTTCTGGAAGACCAGTTTGTTCCTGCTCCAGAGGAGGGTGAAACTTCCCAATTTTGCTTTTCAGGGCCTTGGTACTGAGTGTGCTGATGGAGAAGAGATACACCAGGCAAAGTTCACCAATGAGAGGTACCATGTGTGGGGTGAAGCTGCAAGTCCTCCCCAAGCAAGGAGCATGGGTAGTATAAGGGCTGGGTTTTGCTGACTGAGGACCACAGTGCTGCCATGTGAGAAGTGACTGAAGAGGGGGAGGGACTGAGGGAGTGGGGGCACTGGGAGAACCTTTGGCAGCCCAGGTGGGCACTGCTTTATCTTATCAAAGGGCTCTAGACACAAGAAAGCGAACAGGTTACTTTGGAGGGCTTTGCTGTGGCATTGTGGGGCTGTTGTTGATGCTTACCCTAGAGCTGCAGCTGAGCATTCTGAGGTGTGCTTTCTGCCTGGCACTTGTCTCTCCAGCTTAGTGCTGTAGCATAGGCCAGTGGTGATGGGAGGCAGAATGTTTACATTGCTGGTGATACCAAGCATGGCTGTTGTTTTGTTGGGGAGGCAGGCTGCTGGTGCCTGAAGCCTGGTGTTCCTTTCTTCTGCTGTCAAATTCTTTGCTTCTCTCTCAGCTGTGGCCTGGGGGTTTCTTCTGCTGGCCAGGTCTCCTCCTGTGGTAGTGGTGCAGGGAGGAGCCGCTCTTGCAGCCAGTGGGAGAGACAGAGAACAAAAAACAGAGGAAAGTCGTCGTGGCTGCCAGGAGCCTGTGGCTGCCATGTTTTCCTGCCTCTTACACTGCCGTTCTCTGCTCACTCAGTCATGGGGGTACTTGGTCATGGAGGGCAATAGCATAACTGTCAACTTGTTGGGAAATCAGAGGCTTTGTCTGCTTTGTTCGGACAAGAGCAGGCAAGGGGAGTCGTGCTTGAGCCCGTATTCCCCCAAGATCCCAGCGTGCTGCTGGTGTGTCAGACATGGCACAGGGGAGTGCTGGCCTGCTGCAGCCTGTGGAGGGTAGGTAACCCTTGGCTTGGAGCTGGAACTGGAAGCAGCCTCCTCCCCCAGTATGTCTGGAGTTGGACTGTTTGGCCACCTACCCCAGTTCTGGCTGAGCCTCTTTCATCCCAGGGTACTCACTGGTTTTATGAGGCACAGGGCATGCCCAGTTCGGGGTGGAAATCCTCCAGGACAGAAAACTGTGTCCCCCACCTCAGGTCCTCTCCAGCTGCTGTCTGCTTTCTCTGTAGGACACGGTTCAGAAACGCCAAGGGTAAGTCTGTGAAGAAAAGCAGGGACTGGATCCTTGAGAAGAAGGAGCGTAGACGACGACAGGGCAAGTAAGTTTAGCTGGGTCCTGCCTCAGCTGAGGCTGACTGCTGGTCTGACCTGCTGTCACCTGTTCAAACTCCTGCGACAAACCCACTTCTCTTCCCCTCCCAGAATGACCTGTGGATTCTGCTTAGTTGCTCTCTTCTTTTCTCCACAGGGAAGTGCGAGCTGACACGAAATACACAGGTCGAAAGCGCCGCCCTCGCTTCTGAATTGCTCTGGACCCTGCTGGCGTGGAAGATGGCGTGTTGGTCCCTCCAGTGAGCATCCTGTGGATGGCATAGATGGGCACCCCAGGCCTGGGACTTGCTGGGACAGGTCATTGTGGCTCCTGCAGGTGTAAACTGGCTCAGGTGCTGCCCAACAGCCAACTGCAAACCTTCCAGCCCTGTTTTTCTGGTGAAGGTAGAGTGGCAGACAGTTCTCCTGGCCACTTGGTGTCTGCAATGCCATTGCTTATCTTCTTGAGAATGCAGCAAGCCATCTGGAGCTCCAGGTGAGCCAGAACATTATATCCAGTGTCCTCACTAAACAGTCAATGAGTCAGAAGTGTTGCTGGTCTCCTGTGTTCTGCCCCCCATTCAGGGGAGTACTGAAGTGGGAATGTAGCACCTAGTTCCTTGACACCTTCCCCTCTGCCCACAGGCAGGGAGTCAGGCAGTATACAGGTGTGTGTCCTATGACGGCAAATCTTTCTCCTGGCAGAAGTGGTGATTGCTCCTGTGGGCACTTTGCATCAGGCTTACCCTGTGTGCTTCAGTGCTCCCAGGGTGCTGGGGTTCTCTGTACCCCAGCTCTTGCTCCCCATCACCTCCTCCCTTCCCCTGAAACAGAGGTGCCAGCCAGAGCTTTACAGTTACAAATGTTTATTCTACATAAAAATTCCACAAAATGGGAAGCTGTTTTGCACCCAAAGCTTTGGGAGAAGAAAGGGAGGCTAGCAGGGAGGGAAAGGGTGAAGGAGAAAAGAGGCAACATACAGTGTCATCCAGCCCAGTGAGACAGAGCAAGCCAGGGTCAAAATCCACATAGAAAACAAGGACACTTAGCTCACGGTACAGCAACAGTACAACTCCACGGGGGGCTCAGAAAGCCTTCAAGTACATTAATTACAAAAAAACCCAATCCCCAGTTTGAGTGCAAGCTGTGCGTGCCCCACACTGCTCGTGGAATACTGCATCAACACGCTCCCAGTGCTGGGAGGGCAGGTGGCACTTGGAACAGAGGTGGTGTAACCCAAAGGACAAGTGGTCTGAGGTTGGGGGCTGGAAAGAAAAAGTGAAATGTCTCCCCAAAGCACAACTGCACTATTGGTGATTTGGTCTGTACATGCAACAACAGGTAGGTAAAAGGAACTGAACAGGGCTTCCCGTAGTGCAGGGGTAATTATTGCACCAAAACACCCTCCCCTCACAGCGAGGACAGTGATCCTGCCAGTGGGGTGGCGATGGCAGCCTGCTCCTCTGCCTCCCTCGTGTCAGCCTGGGGCCATCACCACCCGCAGGATCCCAGCAAAGTGCCAGTGGCAGGACAGCTGGCTGGCCACATCCGGCTCCTGCTGCTGGGGGCTGCTGGCAGTGGTGGTACCAACAAGGATGGAGCAAGTGCCAGAATCTGCCCAGTGCTGTTCCTGGCCTCATGCCTTGACGGGGCTGGGCCACAGCCGTGATGTCATGTGAGCTTGTGCCATGAAAGCTGCTGCTTGGAAGAAAAAAAGTCGCCTTGTGCTAGCAGTGGGCATCACTGCAGGGTGAGAGCCTGAGGAGCTTTTTTGCCTGCCTGCCCAGGAGCAGCCCTGCCAGCAGTGTTATTGCTTCCCAGAGGAGGGGGCTCAGCGCTCTTGCTGGCTCAGCAAAGCAGAGCACAGACTGGCAGCAGGGAGCTGCACAGGGGCAGGAGCAGCAGGCACTCGTGCTTCACTTCCAGTTCCCTTTCCTGTAGCCAGACACATTCCCACAGAGCAAGGACCTTGCCCACACCTGTCTCCTGCCCTGGAGGGAGGCTCCAGAGCCAGCTTGCCCATGCTTGCAGGGGTCGCAGTGCCCCAAGCCCTTTTGCACACCCAGGCTGCAGTGCTGTAGCTGACCTCGGTTGTTGAGGGACTGATAGAAGGAAACGTGGCTTCGGATGTTCCCATGGCCACATCCACTGGGGGCTTGGGCTGGGCAGGGCTGGGGATGCAGGCTGGACACACTTCCCAAGGGTGGCTGAATGCAACCAGGGGCTGTACTGCAGGACCTCACATAATAGTGGCAGCGATGGAGCCATGTCTGGGTTGCTGCTGGGCAGGGCTGTACCTGGGGAAGGCAGCACTGTCTTGGCTACTGCCTGCTGCCTTTCACCTGCACCCATGGGCACCACACACGGAGCTAGGACCTGTGCTACAGCACCCAGCCAGGGTGGAGGAGCGCAGGGTTGGTGCAGCCCTGCCCTCACTCCACTCAAGAGTGGGGAGGTGACATGCTACCTGCAGCTGGAGTACTTGCCTGCCATCAAGTGTCCTTTTTCTGCTACCAGCAGCTGGGCTCATGTCTAGCTGCCACCCCAGTGTGTGGTTGTGAGCTTGGCCCCAGGTGCCTACCCTGCTTTGGGCTCCTCTGTAGTGCTTTGGCATGTGCATGGGCCAGCTGGAGCCTTGGAGTTTCCACAGGGCCCCTCCAAGCTGCCAGCAGGCTCCGGCCACCCCACAGCAGCTGCATCCATGTAGTGGGTGCGGCAGAGGGCACAGGGGCACCCAGGTGCTCCACAGCACCCCACTGAGTACGGGTGCCTTGCTGGATGGCCCATGGGATGAGCAGGTAGAAGGGCACTGTGCCAGGAAGAGGTGGCAAAGAGATATAAGGGGCAGTCAGGCACTGCCCTGCTCAGGAGCTGGTAGGATAGAGGAGGAGGAAGGCTGCTGCTGCTAGCTTGCAGGGAGCTGGATGCAACTAGGGCTGCTCCTGGGACCACAGCAGGAGAAAGCCCCACTGCATCCAATCCCCAGGTGTGGGTGCCTATGTGGAGAAGTGAGGCTGGAAACAGCACTGCTCCCAGGCAAGCACTGCCAGGGGCTGCAGGCATCGGAGCCAGCCCCAAATGCCAACGGCAGGGCCCAGGCCTGGGGGCAGCGGGAGCCAGGGCCACTGTATACTGGAGCTGAGAACAGAACAATGAGGCTTTGGTGCAGGGCAAGCAGCCAGTGAAACATGCTGGCCTTAAAGTACCTGTGCCTTCCTGCCCTGCTGGGCCAGCACCAGAGTGCAGCACGGGTCCTCGCGTGGCCTGTCCCCATCCCCAAGCAACTATGATGGCCCCAAGCAGCAGTTCCTCATCCCACACTGCTCCATCAGGCACCCACAGCAGGGCGAGGGCTTGCCTAGGGAGGGGGCAGCCCGGCACAGCGGCAGGACAGGCAGGGTCAGGGGGAGGCATGGCCTGGCAGAGCGCAACCCTGGGGAAGGGCCCCGTGAGAGAAGCAGCCCAAGGAAGGGTGTTTGCAAGCATAGACGCAGCTGACAGACATGAGAGCTCTGGCTGGAGGTGATGGGGAAGCTGGGGGAGGTTGACTGGGCACTGTGCTCCTGAGGACCCTTGACACCCTTCGTCAGTCCCTCCTTGTCCTCGGCTGTCACTAACACAGACTGCCAAGCACAGGAAGAGCAGCAGCACCCAAAGGCACCTCTGTCCCCACCTGGTCCCAGCCAGCCACCCAGGCTGGAGCAGTGATGAGAGCTCGGGTTCCCCACCAAGGCTCCCCTTGCACCCATCACCGTCCCCTGCACCCTGCCTGTGCCCTGGGGCCGGCGCTCCCTCCACACAGACGCACCGCACACACAGCGTCACAAACAACCATGCATTAGAAACTGAAATGCTGCTGGGAGGCTCCAGGGCTGCGTGGTTTGCTCCGGCACGGCTGCAGCCCCATGGCACACGCGGCTCCATCCATCGCACACAAACAGTCCCGTGGGGTGAGTCTAGCCGAAAATCCCGCCAAAGGTGGAGGCAATGACGATACCCAGGATCACACAGCAGATTATGATCATGATCTTCTTCTGCTCAGGTGTCCCGGTACCAGCAGGGAGAGAGGGGAGAGGAGACAGTGAGTGTTGGGGGCAGGCTGGCCCTGAGAGCTGGGGGCTGTGATCTGCCCTGTTCCTGTTTGCCTGCAGGGATGGGCACCCCATCTCCCCTTTCAGCCCTGGGCTGGCAGAGCTAAGTTGGTGACTCCCAGGTCCCCAAGCTGCTTTGGGACCAGGTGTGGGGACCAGGACAGGCAGCTGGCACTACGTTCAGGGGCAGAGCTAGACCATGCCTTTTCTCTACTTTTTTTTTGGCAATGGACATGGCTCTCACAGCAGGCCTGGCCTGCAGCATCTACCCTGTCCCTTTTCCTCCTGATGAGCAGCACCCGTGCCCCACGGCTCATCACGGCTCATGCAGCTGGTGCAGGGGAGCCCTGCCTCAGCTGGTGCCACCAGCAGGACCCATGCTGCACCCAGTGGTGTGGGGTAAAGCAGTGCCCAGGCACCTGTGAGGCTGCACCATGCTGCCCGCTCCTCCATGCTGGCAGTGGGGCAGGCAGGGGTGCCACACAGGGGCCTGCCCCCGGGGACGAGGTGTCAGCAGTGTAGACAGGGAAAGATGGGCCCCAACCAGTGCCATGACTTACCCGTCTGGCTTTGCTCTGGTATTTCACCGCTTTTTTGGTGTCAGACACAGCCCGCTCCACATAGTCCACTGAGTGCTCCACGTTGTACTCGATGCGGTCGATCATCTCACCCTGCAGAGCAGGGACAGAGCCCCCGCATCCCCGTGCGCACAGACATGAGCTCCTTCGTGCTCTGCTGCTCCCCGGCACCATGCAGATGTCACCCTGCCGACGTCACCCTGCCCAGCAGCCCTGCCTGGGAGAGAGAGGGACCATCAGTTACTGGCAGGCAGTGGGTGCCCTGGGGTGGGGGCTCCGGACCATGGGCTTTGTCCCAGAGGGCTGGGACCTCTGTGCACATCCCAGCAGGGAGGCAAACAAGAGGGTCAAGGGGGTTCCCCAGCCTGGTCCTGGCCTGGCAGCCACCCTGTCTGATGTCTCAGATGACATCAAAGCCACAACAGGATCTACACTGACACCACACTGCACACTGCTGAAACCGGAGGCACGGCAGGGGAGCAAGGACAGCACCAGCCACGCCATGTGGGATGCTCACAAAGCCATGCACATGCAGGGACAACCACTCTGATCTGCATGAGTGCCCTGCCAAGAGCGGAGGGCCCTGAAGCAAGGCTAGCAAGGCCAGACCGCCAGGCCCTGCAGGGACTCCTGCTGCACTCTGCCCCTGTGGCTGCAGGGGTGGGCTGGGGACGTGGATTCCTGCAGACACGACTGGGGCGAGCTTGCCCCCCAGCCTGCCTACCTCCTTTGGCCCCCTTCTGACTGCACAGGGAAGCAGCCAGGTCCTGCAGCAGCTGGAGACAGAATCTGACAGTTCCTGTGACCGACAGGGTTGGCAGGGGTCAGCGGGGCTCAAAGCCCAGTGCCCTTCTGCTTGGCATGGAGGCAATCAGGGAACCAGGCTGCAGAGCCGGGCATCACAGCCAGGAGCTCTGCAATGCTGACTTCTCAGCCTAATGCTGGAGATCACAGGGAGGACGAGCCTTGCAAGCCCAGAGCTGCTCTGGTGTTACCTCCTGCCAAAGCATTAACCCCCACCAGGCTCCCTGCTGCTCCTGTCCCATGCCCTTGACATGCCAACCTGGCTGCATTGCCTAAAGCTGCTGCTTCTCCTTCCCACCTGTGCCATGCCTGGGGCAGAGCAGGCAGCTGCCAGCATTGCTGCTGCCCAGCACTCTGCTCCTGGTGTGAGCAGCTTGGAGTTTCCCACCCCACAGGGCAACGCAGGGTGCTGGCACGGTCTAGCCCTTAAGAGTAGGGCTCTGCAAAGCCCCCCCATCTGTCCCCCAAGGCAGGTAGGACAGGGCACCAATGCTGCTGTGCCATGGCCACCCTTGCCCACCTGCCATGGGCAAGCCCTGGTGCTACGTGAGAGCCACAGACATGCAGGGTGCAGCCATGCAGAGCGGAGCATGCAGCACCGGCGAGGGCTCGGCGGGGCTTTACCTGCCACTGTTGTCTCCTCAGGCCGTGGCAGCATGACGGGCAAGAAGGGGGATGAGCAGAGACACCGAACACATGCCCGGCTGAAGGGCCAGGAGCCATGGGCTGGCAGCACAGCCAGGGGCAACCTGGCAGGACCACCAAGGCTGGCAGCACCCCAAGCTCACCTGTCAGGACCCGGTGCTCCAGGGGAGATGGAGAACCTTCATGGCAGCCACCCACTGCCCTCCTCCAGAGCCCATCACTGCACCTCCTGCCCCGAGTACACAGCAGCCCCCAGCTCTGGGGTGCAGGGTGGGTGGCTCTGGCCCTGGGGAGCCCAGCTCAGACCCAGTGGGAGCTGCATCGGCCCCAGATGGAGCTTTTCCCCTCAGCACTGATCCAGGCAGGGGACTGCTGGCAGCCCCGTCCCCCTCCAGACTCCCCAGGTGAGCTGGCCACCAGGCTGCAGTGCCTCCCTACCTGGCTCTCCACCAGCATGGCCATGTCCATGAACATGTCGTGCAGCTCTCGAATGCTGTTCTCCAGTTTGATGATCTCACTGTGCCGTGTCTCAATCTCATTCAGTGCCTGCTTGGTGATGTTTGAATCCATAATGATCTGCAAGAAGACAGGGCTACTGAGCACCGTGCTCAGCTCCTCAGATGCTGGGATTAGGGGCACCAAGAGAGAGAAGAGCAGGAGCCCCTCTAGCCAGGCAGTTTGCAGCAACCCCCCACACCACCCTCCGGCCGGGACAAAACCCCTGCTCAGGCAGCATCCTCAGGCTAGACCTGAGCACCCAGGTCCCACCTCCTGCATGGGCTGTGCTTATCAGGCCTGTACTGGGGCCACCATGGCAGCACGTCCACCAGCCAATGCTCCCTGGACGAGGGGGCTGGCTCAGCTTTTGCCTGTGCTGGGCTTGGACCAAGGCTGACATGCAGTGCTTACCCCAGAAGAGAAGATAGCTGGGTTGCCGCTCTCCAGCATGTCCTCCAGCTCCTCACTGGTGGTGGTCCTGCCAGCTGCAAGCAATGCAACACGGGTCAGCTATGAGCCCTCTGTCCTGGCCATGGGTCCCACAGCCCTATCGCAGGGCTCTGTTGGCTTCATGGCATCTCCTGAGAGTGGAGTGGAACAAAGCTTCCAGCCCCGAGAGTGCACTGGGCAGTTTGAGAGGATGCCATCCTGCAGTGGGGCTCTGTGCCAGCCCTGCAAACCCTCTTTTTAAGGGGGACAAGCTGCCAGCTTGGGCCAGCTCACCCTTGAAAGCCCATCTGTTCCTCCTGGTCAAGCTGCCCATTCCTGTGGGGCAAGACACCATCCTGGGCCAGTTCAAGGCCATGAGGACACTGGGCTCAGCAGGGCTCACTGGCCTGGCAGGCACTGCTGCAGTCACTGGGGCTGCCTGAGTTTTAGCCCTGCAGCTGTGTAAGAGAAACCAGGCTCTGTCCTTCCCCCTGCGACACAACCCTCCTCCTTGGCCTCAGGGTGGTACCTTCAGCCTCACAGCTCCTTTGGGAGCAATTCACCCATGGTTGCCTTCCCCTACCCACAGACATACTCCACACTGCTACAGAGGAGAGAGGTATTAATCACCCTGTGGGTCACACTGATCCTCCACCATTAACTGTAGCGTGCTCTTCAGGCTAGCAGCCAGGTAGGACCCGTGAAATTAGAGTGCTGAACAGAGACTCCTGCGCCAGGCAGGTTTTTGCTGGGGCTGCCCAGTGGGAGTAGGAAGGGGAAGGGGGAGTTGAAGCGGGTCACACCTGCAGAGAGGGCAGGAGACATCCTACCGGTGTGATCAGAAGCACACAGGCAGAAGCAGCTAACAAAGTGACTTTACCAAGCCCAACAAACCCAAAACCAGCAGAAGGGCAGACAAGGAAGGACAGGGGTCTGGTACAGTGCTCCCTCGCGACACACTGCCCACAGGCAGGTTCTGTCAGTCGTATCAAAAGGGACAATAATATCCTCCAGGATGAGTCCAGCGCATCTCTGAATGGGGGAATGGAGGAGACATGGCAGAGCGCAGGGACAGCCCACAGGACCATGTTCCCTGCTTCCAGCAGTGCCACACCAGGGGTTCAGACAAGGGAGGTGACCGAAACCTTGAACCCAGTCCAGACCTTCACCACAAGTGTGTCAGTGTCCCCAGGAGTGCTGTAGAGGGCTCTTCCCACCCAGTCACAGCTGGCCACCACCCCACAGGCATGGTGCATGCTGCCACCCTGCCTGGGGAGTTCCTCCAACAAGGACACCTCCACACTTCATTACACATCTCTTTCTTTGCAAGGTCCTGCACTGGGTCAGGGCAATCCCCAGTACCAGCTTAGATTGGGGGATGGATGGATGGATGGATGGATGGATGGATGGA
>VZTV01043702.1:0-13415 GCA_013400875.1 Anhinga rufa | reverse complement strand
AGGAAAGAGGGAGAGAGACCTTTGACCAGGGCCTGCAGTGACAGGACAAGGGGTCTGAACGGGGGTGGGGTTAGGCTGGACATAGGGAAGAAGTGTTGTACCATGAGGGTGGTGAGACACCGGCACAGGTTGCCCAGAGAAGCTGTGGATGCCCCATCCCTGGAAGTGTTCAAGGTCAGGTTGGACGGGGCTTTGATCAACCTGATCTAATGGAAGATGTTCCTGCTCACAGACGGGGGATTGGACTGGATCACCTTAGAAGGTCCCTTCCAACCCAAACCAATCTGTGAGTCTATCATTCTCTTGCCCTGAGATGTAGAAACAAGAAGACCACCCAGAGCTTCTGTGCTCTGCTCCTTTCTGGGGCCCTACACACATGGGTGCTCTGAGCGTCCATGACAGGAAAGCACATTTCTGGCTTTGCCTCAGGGAAATGCCTTATCGGCAGATATTGGTGGTTATGACAGCCAGGAACATGTGGGAGCCTGCAGGCTCTGGGCAGTGTTACCAGTGCCACGTGGAGGTTGTTTGCTGTCTCCTGGCACCAGGAGGCTCTACAAAGGGAAAGGGAATAAACCCAACCACACACACCTGTCAAGCAGGAGACTCCAGTACAAAGGTTTTGTTACCTGCTAATGCTCATCAGCTCTGATTTCCCACCAGACCAACAGGGTTTACATCCATGGCTGGGCCAGGAATGTGCAGCCTCCTCATCAAAAGCAGGTAACAAAGCTTTCTGGGCCATGCAATAAACAGAGTACCAAGACCAGAAAGGGTGGCAGGGTGCAGATATGTCCTTGCAAACACTGTCTAGGACCTGCAGCTCTGGGAGAGCAGCAGGGATCGTTCCCCTGATCTGCCTCATGCCTGCACCTCCTTGCCCAGCAGTGAGTGTTGCATAGCTCCTTGCTGCCTGCACCAGGTTTGTATCTCCTCCTGGGAACACAGGCAGGGAACTAAGGAGTGGGCTGAAGGGATGGCAGCTGAGGGGAGCAGCTCTCCCAAAGGCCTCAAAGGAGCAAAACTAGCTAGAGGGCTGTAACAGTCCCCCAAGCACAAGGGGGCCTACACACAGGTACACACAGCCTACACACAGGGTTGTGAAGGGGCCTGGCACCCAAGAGGAGACATCTGAAGCCTGTGTCATCCCAGCTACATCGGGCAGGGCTGGATCCAGCGCAGCTGCTCCCCCACCACCTGCAACGGGTGGTCCACAGCAACCAGCACAGACAGGACATTGCAGCAGAGAGCAGGAGCCGAGAGCTGCAGACTGGAGCTCATGGGGCTTCTGAAAGCAACACGGAGCTGTGACCGACAGGTGGCACAAGAGAAGGAGACATTTGCTGGGGTGTCCAAAAAGCAGTTACAGTTGGAAGAGAAATTGAAAGTAAAAAACAGAACCAGAGAAAACACAGCGTCCAGGAGGGAAAAATGGAAATTCCTTACAACAACATTTTCCTTTTATTGGTTTTCTTGAAATGAAATACTTTCTCTGCAAGTTAACTGTCCACAGCCAGGAAGGAATTCCTCTATTATTCATGTGACTAATATCTCAGAATCTAAAAAGCTAATGGGATTTTTATTTTAATAACTGATAGGAACAGCTCAATGACACTGCGAGCTGGCTCCCAGCTGGCTCTTGCAGCAGGGATCCAGGGCACAGACCCTACAGGAGCCGGCACTGTTCCTAGCACTCCCAGGGCTGTCTGGCAGGAGCTTGGGACAGGCAGCCTGGGATACACAGGAAGAGAGCAAAATGGGATGAGTTCGGTCCTACTGTGTCCAGACACTGAGCTTTAAGGCAATGGGACGGCTCCTGGGTCACTGGTCCAGGTCACGGCAAGCTGTGGTGTTGTGTGGGAACTGGAGCACCCAGACCTCCCTGAGACCACACACTCAACAGGGAGAGCAAAGAGATGCAGAGAATGGCAGCCTAGATGGTGTGGGGAGAGCACCAGAGCAGCACTGCCAAGTCTCCCAGCCTCGGGCTCTCCCAGCAGCAGCTTCTACTGCTGTAACTCTCAGGGGACAAGCAAGTTGCATTCAACAGACATGAGGAGCCTCAAATGAACCTGCTCCCCTCCCATTGTACCAGGGGCTGAAGTGGCTCAGCAGGGAGCCCAGCCCACAGCTCATCACTTCTCCTCTGCAAACTGAGTACATCTTCAAATCCAGCTGTGTACTGCAAGGAGAACAAATAATGAACAGAGCAGACCTTAAGAACATCTTTAAAAAGTACAATAAAGCTTATAAAAAAGAAGAAAAGGGACTTGCCCAACGCAGCAGAGAGATGATCCGCATGTGAGATGTTAGCACCAAGAACCAGAGAGGGAGAGGAGCCACAACCTGCTTGTGGTGGGTTGACCCTGGCTGGATGCCAGGTGCCCACCAAAGCTGCTCTATCACTCCTCCTCCTCAGCTGGACAGGCTTGTGGGTCGAGATAAGAACAAGAAAAGATCACTCACCAATTACTGTCATGGGCAAAACAGACTCGACTTGGCAAAATTAGCTTAATTTATTGCCAATTAAATCATAGTCGGGTAATAAGAAATAAAACCAAATCTTAAACACCTTCCCCCAACCTTCACAGGCTTAACTTTACTCCTGATTTCCTCTACCTCCACCCGCCCAGCAGCACAGGGGCACGGGGAATGGGGGTTGCGGTCAGTTCACCACACTTTGTCTCTGCCGCTCCTTCCTCCTTTGGGGAGGACTCCTCACATTCTTCCCCTGCTCCAGCGTGGGGTCCCTCCCATGGGAGACAGTCCTCCATGAACTTCTCCAGTGTGGGTCCTTCCCACGGGCTACAGTTCTTCATGAACTTCTCCAGCGTGGGTCCTTTCCCTGGGGTGCAGTCCTTCAGGAACAGACTGCTCCAGCGTGGGTCCCCCGCAGGGTCACAAGTCCTGCCAGCAAACCTGCTCCAGTGTGGGCTCCTCTTTCCACAGGCCACAGGCCCTGCCAGGAGCCTGCTCCAGCGCCAGCTTCCCACAGGATCACAGCCTTGTTCGGGCATCCACCTGCTCTGGCGTGGGGTCCTCCAGGGGCTGCAGGTGGATATCTGTTCCACTGTGGACCTCCATGGGCTGCAGGGGGACAGCCTGCCTCACCATGGTCTTCACCATGAGCTGCGGGGGAATCTGCTCCAGTGCCTGGAACACCTCCTCCCCCTCCTTCTTCCCAGACCTTGGTGTCTGCAGGGTTGTTCCTCTCACATATTCTCGCTGCTCTCTTCAGCTGCAGTTGCACAGGTTTTTTTCCCACTTCTTAACTATGTTATCCCAGATGAACTACCACCATTGCAGATGGGCTTGGCCTTGGCCAGCAGTGTGTCCGTCTTGGAGCTTCTAGCAGCTTCTCACAGAAGCCACCCCTGTAGCCCCTCAGCAACCAAAGCCTTGCCATGCAAACCCAATGCACTGCGACTCCATGCTGGGTCTGCAACCCCAAATAGAAGCAGCTGGAGCTAGGTAACCGGGATCCCTGCCCATGAGAAGAAGCCATCCCTTTGCAGAGCAGGGGTGGGGATCCTCTGGGATTGCAGGGGGAGTCTGAGCCAGGAGCCAGTGTGGCCCTAGCACATGCAGGGCCCTCACCACGCCGGCACCTATCCCACAGCACATGAGCAGGGTGCTGAGAATGGTGTCCAGCAGCAGGGCCAGACAGCACAAACGGTGAAATCAGGTCTGGGGTACCTCGGAAGAGTCCCATCAGAAGCAACAGGAGATGGGGCTGGAGAAATGGCTGGAGACAAAACTACAACGCAGGGCTGGGGTCCTTCCAGGAAGCATAGCCAGGAAAGGACTGTGGACACTGGCACAGGCTGCCCAGAGCAGCTGTGGATACCCCATCCGTGGAAGTGTTCAAGGCCAGGTTGGATGGGGCTTTGAGCAACCTGATCTAGTGGAAGATGTCCCTGCCCATGGCAGCAGGGTTGGACTGGATGATCTTTGAAGGTCCCTTCCAAGCCAAAGCACTCCGCGAGGCCATGATCCTATGACTTGACTACAACAAAGATCTGAAGTCCCAGGAGACAGATCTGGAGACAAGTTATCTTTAATGTAAACTTCAGCCCACCCTGGGAACAAGGCCATAATCAGGGCTGAAGGCAGGTACCTCTGCAGCATGACTCGGATATGGGCTGGGTGGCCCAGGCCTGATCTTACACAGCTCCTGGACATGGACAGAGGTAGAAGTCCTGTGTGAGGCTGGTCTAGACAACTAAGACCTGTTAGTGCCCCCAAAGCCCTGAGAAGCTGCTGCTTTGCTGCAAGAGAACCTGACTCCTCTCTGTACTCCATGTGAGCTCAGTGCAGCCTGCTCGTAGCTGCAGGTGAGGGCTGAGCTCTGCCATCTGTATCTGTGTGCTCATGGGTCTAAGGAGCTGCGTATTGCCCACGTTGCCTTGGTTTGATCACCCTCCCCACCATCCCCAGCTCCAGGAAGGCTCCACAGCCCATTTCCAGCCACCGTTACATGTTTTAGGATGACAGAGCTTCACTCCCACCAAGGGTGGCCCATGACACCTACTTGCCGGCCCTTCCTGCCTGTTGGCTCCTAGCTCTCAGCTGCAACTGCCCTGGTTCCAGGAAGGGAGAGCAATGGCTCAAATAGCGCAAATTTACACACCCTCCTGTTGACTGTGTTCAGCTCTGAGCAGTCACTAGCACAGTGACAAGGAGGAGTGTGCCAGGCACAGTGCATCGAGGGCTACTTGCTCTGCCCAATTCAGGCCCTAGAGACAGCGCCAAGGGCAAGCAGTGGGATCAGCTCCAGGAACTGCCACATCTCTCACAGGCAGAGGTGGGATGGGATGCAGGATACATATTCTCATCCCAGCTCTCACCACCTCCTCACTGCCCCATTCCCCTGTTGCAGAGCACTGGGCCGGTAAAAGCTGTGACGAGGTAAAGGATGAGAGCAAAGACATCACATGGATTAACAACCAGCCAGCCAGCGCGGGCTTGGCCAAAGGCCATAGCTGGTCAGGAAGAGCTTGCTTTAATGCTGAGCCAAAGCATGAGACCTGGAGGCTGCATCTCGCCCACACTCTCTAGCACAATGCTTGCCAATGCCGTATAACCAACCCACAGGACCCCAGAGGACTTCCCAGGGAGTCCATCACCTTCTGGCTAGATTTCCTGGTTTGGAAAAGCTGTCATTAGCTCCTCAACAGCAATACAATCAGATGAAAGTGTGCTAGATACTTGGTTGACCTGCTGCCCACATCACCACAGACCTACTACGCAGCCACAAATTGGAATGAAAGGACTGAGTCAATGCAAGGTGCCCACAAAGGGAGAAGAGCCTGGGGGGAAACCCCTGCCCTGAAACTTAGCAGAACACTGGAAAATCAGGAGAACTGGATCTGTGCCTCTCCAGAGAGCTCCCAAGTACATCTGCCTCTTACTTGGCACCTTTAGAAATTAAAGTTTCCTGGGGAGAAGAAGCTCTGCCAATGAGCAAAGCAGCACAGAGCATCGCTGGCAGCTGCAGCATAGAGGGAAAAGCAAACTCAGCCCTGAGCTGGCAAGGAGACAGCGGCAAGAGACAATGCACGATGCAGGGCCATCAGAAGCTCTGAGGCAGGCAGAGACATGAAGCCACCGAGGAGACTTTCCACCTCAAGGCCACTGCACAGTCCTTGGCCCTGCGATGCCCAGGTGAATGGAGTGATAGTCTCCATCGACCAGCTCCCAGGGGATGGGGCAGGAGCAGCTCCATCAGGGCATGTAGGACCCTGGGGAAGCTCCCAGGGAAGCTTCTGGTGCCACAGCTCACGCCCATCACCCAGCTGATGCTGAATGACAGTTTGCCCAATTCTGCGTGCCAGACGCTCTATAAATAGGGAAGACTTCAGGCACCTCGGGGCTGCAGAGGTATAACATGCCATGGCTGAATTAACTGTAATGGCTCAGCTATGCTCCTTTGGCTCACAGCATCCCTCCTCCTGGCAGCAAGGCTGCACAAGCACCCAGAGAGCAACAGCTAGGGCTCAGGTTGGAAACACCGAGGATAAAGGACCTTCCCAAGGCTGGGATCCTCTGTCTGGATCTGGCTTTCAAGATACAAATCCATACAGCTCACGGAGAGATGGATAATGCTGCCCTGTCCACCCACGAACGTAGAGGTATCAGGTACGAGTGACCTGACCCACTTGACCATCCCCCAGTTCAGAGAGGTCAAGCACTGCCTGTGGTGGTGTCAGGATGAGCAGACTTTAGCTATAAAAGCCAGTCCAGCACATCACAAACTGCAACCTGCCTCCCCATCCCTCAGGACCCCTTCTGCTCAGTCATGGTGGGGGCTGCAGGAGCCAACTTCCAGCGCTGTGCAGGCGCTTTCACCCAAGGAGACATTTTTTTCTCAGATAAATCCTGTGGTCATTCCTGAGATGAAAGTGTCAGAGGAATCCTAAATAAGGCCACCTCAGCACTGGGGGCTCCGGGACCACCCAGAGCTGCCCAGAGGAGACGCTGGGCCTGGAGCCACCCCAAGACTCTCCTGGCTCAAGGGCAGCCTGGGATGCATCCACAGCTTGCCTTTCTGCACATCAATTAACCTGGTCTCGCACAGTGGGGCGGGGGCTGATTAATTCTCACAGTGCCTTTGGAGATGGCAGATGCTTTATTTTTGGCTCTTCGGTCTCGCACATAACAAAACTGTTCATAAAAACAAGCAGCGTCTGTGCAGCACCTCCATGGCTTCAAAGCTGCACACCCACCACAGAAAGCTCCTCCAAGCCTCAAATCCAATTGCTCTGGGAGCAAAACCTAATTAGATTTAAGATGTCATTTCTCATAATGGACAAAACCGAGAGGAAAAAAATGAAGCAGCGACACCTCCCACCGCAGGCAGCATGGAGGCTCATGCCTGGGGAGCACAGCTCCCAGCAGCAGACACAGGGACACTGCTGTGGGGAGGCATGGTCCAGCCAGAAGATAGCCACCGAGCATCTGTCCTGCAGTCACCAACCCCAGGACACGGCACGACCTGTGATCCCTCCATGGCATCTGTGGTCTCAGTGTGTTTGGGAGCAGAGTGAGTGATTAGCAGAGGGGGTGAGGGCAATGATTAAGGCTGGGGCAGAAGCAGTGGGAGAGGAGAGGACATCCACTTCATCATGTTAGACAGGCTCCCGGGCTCAGTGTGTGCTGGACGGGCAGGGGTGATGGCGAGGGTCACTGAGACACACAGGCATGGTGGTGCCTACACAAAAAGGCAGAGCAGATCCTGAGAGGGCTGTGGGGAGCCCCAGAGTGGGGGCTATGGCCTGGGGCAGTGACTCTACAGTCACTGTTTTTTCTGCAACTGTCCCAGTTCCAGAGCAAGAAGCAGATGCAGTCAGGACGGAGAAGCTCACCAGGCTGGGTAGCCTCCCCAGAGCAGCTGAGAAGTCCCTGCTCTCATACTTTCAAAACCCGGGTGATTTACTGGCTTTGCTGTCAGAGCTCCCGGCACTTTCTATCTTTGGATTCATCAGCTGAAAATGAGAACTGAGGATTTTGAAAGCTTTGTGCAGTTGCCACATCCTAGCTGAGCTCTGTTCAAGAGTCTGTTCAAGAGTCCCCAGAGCAGCAGGGACTGGCGGTGCTGGCTGGGACGCCCCAGGACAAGCAGAGCCCTCTGCCCAGGAAGCACTCCTGATAAAACCTCAATAAGCTTCTTGCTTTTGATGAGCCTTTTTGCCAGAAGAGATTCTCCACCATCCTGACAGAGGAACCCAGCTTTTGCAAAGGGCTGTGCACAGGATTGTGTACCTTCCCAGGACAGACCCCATCCTGCATCTGCTCCACACCTCCACCCTGAAGGGAAAGCAGGTCCCTCATGGTCACCTACTAGGACACCTCCTCTGCACCCAACCACTGCACCACAGTGAGTCCTGAGCAGCCTTTTCCTTGCACCCCATCAATGCTCTGTTGGGCACTGACAGCCCAGCAGAATGGACAGAGCGAAGACAAGTATAATGTAATATATCTGCATAATTTAAGCAAAGCAGCAGAGTCCTTCCAAAATCTGTGAGTAGAAAAACAAGAGGAAGGTTTCTTTCAGGTCTGCAGACAATTAAGGACCTGCCTAAGTCCTTTCAAATCTTCTCCTCTCTTAGAAGGGAGGCATAGGGTTACCTTAAACTCCTATTTAGATTACAAGCCACCCCTGTGGCTGGGTATCACCTACAGAATGATGTTAGCTGACGAATGAGTCAATCAGCTGGAGCAGTGACACACTCACCATCCTGCTTTACATTAAACGTCAAGCTCTTGTTGAGCCTCATGTCAATCAACCTTTCCATTCAGCCCGTGTGAAACATTTCTATTATTATTACACATCATGAAGACTAATCTTAACAGAGGAAAGGCTTGCACAGACAAGTCTCCTTCTAGCCCTCCACAGAAACTACCACACCCCACTAGCACCCAGAATCCCAGGCATCTGCAGCTCACGAAGGACGTTCCTACAGGTGACCATCAAGGACACCATTCTGACTCAAAGACCTCCTACCTTATTATTCATGCCACATTGTGAAAGGGAGGAAGAACATCCATTTGTTTGTGAGGAAAAAAAAAACAAAACTGGACTAGGCTTCAGACTCTTCCGAGCACAAAAACCCATGACACCTCTCTGACAACGAGATTATTTGCAAAAATCTCTTTTAATCTCTGCTTGCCCTGACTTTGCCCTTGTTTGCTTATTCCCATAATTATGGTGGTGGTCTCCTTTACTGGGAGATGACCACATTTATCTAAAACTAAGCAGGTATCACCAGTTGCCCAGAAGAACCTCCAGGAGAGCAGGTTTTGTGGACAGGCAGGACCAGACGATGGGCTCTGGATGACTCAGGGAGAACTTAGTGCCACAGTGGTGACAGCCCACCTTTGGCCAGAAGACACCACTACTGCTGCCATCACGGTCCTGGGTCCAGGGAGAAACCCGGGGCAGGCACCGAGGCTCATGCTCCCTCTGTGGCAAGGGAAACCGCTGGGAACAGCGAGTGCCCCCATCTCAAGAGCTCACTTGTCTGGTTTTATATTTAGTTCAGTTCACCCACGATGAAAAGCACCCAGAGGAAAGGCAAGGCGGCACACGGGAGTCAGGAATTCCCACTAGCTTCTTTGAACTCAAAATTAGCAGCAAATACGAAATTTCTCCCTGTGTTCTCTGCACTCTCTACACAGCATTTAAGAAAATCCGAGGGGAGTTTCTGCACTTTGCTGGATGCAGTTTGACAGCGAAACGCCAGGTACCACCACTTGTCTATCCCCCAGCAGGAGCTGTGTGTCCTGGTTGCTCCCACAGGTGTGTGCACAGCCCTTGTGCAGCCCTGGGTTTTCACAGGGGAGCTCTGCACAGCCGTGGGAGCAGCTCTGATCTGGTGAGAGCCAAAGCAGGATGTGGACCCATGGTGCACACAGCCCAGCTGTGTTCCCCCTCCAGGTTTACTCACTGATCTCCAGCTGCCTCTGAATCCTGCCCTTGCAGCGCTCCCGGTAGTCGGTCTGCGTGGCATTGTACTCGGACATCACCTCCACAAACTTACGTGACAATGTCGAGTGCTGCAGAGGGGAGAAGAAGAGAGAGCGGGGGTGAGAATCCCACGGGAGGGAGACCTGCCACCCCCAAGCCAGAGGAGGGCTCAGCCCTGAGCACCCCCCATAGCAGCCCAAAAAGCACTTCTAGCCCAAAAGCTGCTCTGAGGAGTGTGATGAAGTGCAAGGGGGCAGGTGGCAGCAGGGGATGTGGCCCCAGTGGGGTGGAGCGGACGCACCCCTTGCCCAAGCCCAGCCCAAGCATAGCCTTCAGCCCCCAGAGGACACGCTGGGGTGGCAGCACTCCCATGGGTCATGGCTGGTGGCACCATCCTGCACCACACCACAGCTTGTGCCCAAGCAGCCCAAAGCTGAGGCCACAACAGAGCCCTGCGTTGAGCCCTGCCTGCCTCTGCCACACTGCTGGGATGTGATGGACCTGGCACAGGTGCAGGATGGACCCGTGGTGGTCACTTTGCAGTGCTGGAGCTGGGCAGGAAGGCCCTGGGGAGATCCCACACCCCAAGCCATAGAACCTTCTCCCTGGCTGGGAGAGCAGGCACAGCTGGCGGGGGGAGCCAGGGCACACAGGTTGGGTCAGAGGGACAGGGGTTGTCTGGGGTAATTGTCCCTTCTCCAAAAGCATGGTCCCACTTTTCCTTCCCACACTAGAGGGCTCCCCCAAGCACCAGCCCCACAGGATGCCAAACTGAGCTGCCAGCCCAGGGCGGATGGTGTGGCAGAGCTGTCAGCCCCCACACACAGACGACCCTCATCTTATTAGGCTGCTTTCCGTTCTCCAGGAAACACACCAGAAAACCTTGGAAATACAGCTAACCAGGGTCCAGTTGAACATGCTGACTACCCCCCGTGCTGGCTGCTGCCCCCGAGGGGAAGCTTACCCCCACATGAGCACCCACACTGGGGCCTGACTTGCTCTCTGATCTAGCTGCCAGGCTGAGCACAGCAAACAGCCCTGACAATGTTCCAGGAAGGTCAGGACAGAGCATCATGTGCATCCTCCATCCAAACATTTATATCTCTTGAATGAGTCCTTTCCCCAATATGCCAGAAGTTGAGTTTCATAGGATCATGGACTCAGAATGGTTTGGGTTGGAAGAGACCTTCAAAGGTCACCCAGTCCAACCCTCCACTGCCATGGGCAGGGGCATCTGCCACTAGATCAGGTAGCCAGAATGTAAGACTTTGGACTGCTCTTCGGAGCTGTGGAAGGCTTTCTTTGGAGGTAGTTTTGCTTGCAATTAAAAAAGGGATGCATTTCCCTCATTTTGTTCTTGGGAGTGATTGGGCTGTTTATAAAGGCACAGAAAACCCCACCCTGCAGCTGGGAGCTTCACTCTCACCAGTGGCACTTGCACAATGTGAAGAACTGCCAGCAGTGGGATATGGGACTCGACTGTGCCCATCGAGTGGGGCTGGAGCAGCAGCTCTGCTGATGCCAGCTGCCCGCACACCATGCCGAGTTCCTCCCCCTCCATGGCTGCTGGCAGCAGCCGCTCCCTGCAGTGTGCTCCCATCCCTTCCACTGAACCAGTTGGGAAGGGCTGGCAAGGGGGTGTAATGGGTCGCCCTTGGTGGAAGTGAAGCTCTGTCATCCTAAAACATGTAACGGTGGCTGGAAATGGGCTGTGGACCCTTCCTGGAGCTGGGGATGGTGGGGAGGGTGATCAAACCAAGGCGATGTGGGCAATACGCAGCTCCTTAGACCCATGAGCACACAGATGGCAGAGCTCAGCCCTCACCTGCAGCTACGAGCAGGCTGCACTGAGCTCACATGGAGTACAGAGTGGGGTCAGGTTGTTCTGGTTGTTCTCTTGCTGCAAAGCAGCAGCTTCTCAGGGCTTTGGGGGCACGCTTATCACAGAATCATGGACTCACAGAATGGTTTGGGTTGGAAGGGACTTTCAAAGATCATCCAGTCCAACCCCACTGCCAGGGGCAGGGACATCTTCCACTAGATCAGGTTGCTCAAAGCCCTGTCCAACCTGGCCTTGAACACTTCCAGGGATGGGGCATCCACAGCTTCTCTGGGCAACCTGTGCCAGCATCTCACCACCCTCATCTTACAACGTTTCTTCCCAATGTCCAACCTAAACCTACTCTCTTTCAGTTTAATACCACTGCCTCTTGTCCTGTCACTGCAGGCTCTGGTCAAAGGTCTCTCTCCCTCTTTCCTGTAAGCCCCCTTTAAGTATTGAGCAGCCACAGCAAGGTCTCCCCAGAGCCGTCTCTTCTCCAGGCTGCACACCCCCAACTCTCTCAGCCTTTCTCCATCGCAGAGGTGTCTCAGCCCTTGGAGCATTTTGGTGGCCTCCTCTGGACCTGCTCTACCAGGTCCATGAGTGTCTTGTGCTGGGGACCCCAAGCTGGATGCAGTGCTCTGGGGGTGTCTGAGGAGAGCGGAGCAGAGGGGGAGCATCCCCTCCATCGACCTGCTGGCCACGCTGCTGGTGATGCAGCCCAGGAGATGCTTGGCTTTCTGGGCTGTGAGCACACATTGCTGGCTGATGAGTGTTCCCCCTGGGACTTTCAGGGCCACCAGCATGGCCTGAGCTCACCCATAGCAAGTTACAGCTCACAGAGAGCTGAACCGAAGGGCTGTACCCAGCCCTGCTGAGCTGCAGCGGCTCTCAAAGCCTCTACACAGGTGAGGACCAGTGCAATGTTGCATCTCTGCAGGGTCAGACATGCCTGGTGCACAATGGCGCTTGGACACTCCTACTGGGTGTTGGTACACCCAGAGCAGCCCCAGCCAACACACCCCTGCCTCCAGGAGACAGCACTGGAGACATCCTGAAGATATACTTGCGTTTGCTTTGCAGCTATTCTAAGCAAGCAGCAGCTCGGTATTTACAGCAGAGCCTCAGACTCAGCTCATCTTATTCCTCCTCTGCTGCCAAACCTCACACGAAAGCCCCCCCGCCCCGCAGCTTCAGCTTCATCAGGCAGCCTCTGCTTGAGAGGTGCCCAGCCCAAAGCAAGGTCAAAACAGCTCCTGAGCATCATGGCTTGAAATCTGGCAAAGACGTGATGTGCCATCGAAGTGATTCTTCTTCTGCCTTTCCAAAATTCTTTTCCTAAAATCCAGTTCACTCTCATTCAGCTGATAAGTATCAACATATGTTGATCTGCAGCCAAATATAGTCTGGGTGTTGAATGACACCCCTTTCAGCTAATCAGTATACCACACCATACCTCTTTTACTTAAGAAGATATTTAACTTAGTGTTTATTTTGTCAGATTGTTATTTTATGTTCCCACAGGCATCCCACATGTCTACAAAATGCACTTGATTTTTGAAGGAACACAGAGTTTTATGCAAAATGGGTTGGAAAAAGCATTTTAAGTGGCTTTCAGTCACTAAATAAAGTTACCTGAATATTCAGAGTAAATAATAAGCATATCAAAATGTACCTTGCATTTGAAAGAAACTCATTAAACAGAAAATATTAACTAAAGTTAGGAAATGGGGTTGTTTCACCCGGGGCCAGCAACTCTTCACTCCCCAAACATGGGGAAAGCAGCCCAATTTGCTGACCCACCAAGCTGGATTTCCAAAGAGTTCATGCAGCTCTGGGTTCCCACAGGGGGCTCTGAAAACCCCACAAAGCAAAACACAGAAACCTGGAACCTTGGCCTTCAATGTTTTTAATTAAGATAAAGACATTTCTGAAGTGCGCATCCCGTGGGGGAGCCCGGGGGGGATGCCGGCCTTCCTCTTGAGCCCATCAGTGTTACAGGGGAAGCAGAGATCCCACTCCTGAGCTCCCACCGGCTGGGTTTGTTTCGGTGCTTGAACTAGTCCAAGCGAGGTGAATATTTCCACCGCACCAGCTACATAAACCAAGCTGTCCTGGTTTCAGCTG
>VZTV01043697.1:29779-43218 GCA_013400875.1 Anhinga rufa | reverse complement strand
CCGGCGCGGCGCCCTCCCGCGCTCTGCCCGGCCCCGCCGCCGCCGCCGCCGCCGCCGGGTTTTCCTCTCCCACCACGTGGGCGCCCCCCGCGCTCCCGCCCCGCCGCTCCGCGCCGAGATCCGCCGGCGCGGAAACTTCGAGGCGGGTGGCCGTCCTCTCCGCGCCCTCCTCCCCTGCCCTGCCTCCGCTGCGACCGAGCGAGCAGCGTCGAGGGATCTTCCAAACCGCCGAGGGACAGGCGCGAACCCTGGAGCTTCAAAGCGAAAGCCAGAACTAGCGAGGAATTTCCAGTTTTAGTAAATCATCCGCCTGTAATTAGGGAATTCATGTTTGTAAAGCACTTCGCAGATGAAATATGCAAAGGACGGGAATGTCTAAGTGTTATTAAAATACTAGCTGAGCCAGATTTTAATGGCAGCTTGCTGCGTGCTTTGATGGGAACAGGATCGGTCTCCGAGTGAGGAGATGTAAAAAATGGTAATAAAACACGGGGTTGCGGCGCCGATTTTCATGGTGCGATTGCACTGCAGGGTTCACGGACCTGCGCTTGTCTACGTGGCTAAAAAGTATTCTAAGGGGTAAAGGGGGTAAACTCTCTAAAACCTGAAGGCTGATCTGTACCTTCGGGGGATTCTTAGAGCCAATAAAATTCACGTGCTGTACGGAGAGGATTTTTGCGTGAATAAGGTTTGCGTTTCAGACAGTAGAACAGAAAGGAGTTACGGTACGTAGCTAACTACTGTAATTTTGCTGTTTGAAACAGTGAAGTTGGGGCACACAAAACAGCGAGCTAACAGTTACGCAGCCCAGCGTCCTCCTTTCCCACAAGCACACAGGCTCGGTGGGGCAGCTGCTGCGCTAGCTTCTCCCGCGTTTAGCGGAAGCGCTAGTCCTGGGGCAGAAAGCCTGCCTTCTGCTCTGGCTGCACAAGGCCGCTCGTTACCGTGGTGGTTGCTGCCGAGCAGCCTCCTGCCCAGTGAGGAAGTGGGCTGAGGGACCACCGAATGCCATCATCATTCCTGGGGCTGAAGATCACGCGGGTCAGGTGCCCGCTGCTAACGTCCCTTTCCTGTATTATTGCACGTTAAATGGTTCCAAACCGAGGTGGCCACCGTATGTTGCAATAAGGGGTGCTGATAGGGGTGCTGGTAACAGGCTGAATTTGCTTCCTCACCCTAACCACCTTACGTTGCAGTTGCATGTTCCTGTCCAGTGGTAAAGTCTGTCACTGCCAATTTCAGGGGCAAGTCATTTTGCTCTCGTCATGTGTCAGAAGTGCTAGATCGCTATGCTTTCTTTGTATAAAGGGAAGGGTTTGCTGATGGAAGATTATTCCCGAGGTGCACAGTCTTTTTGTTCAGTGCATCAATTATGCCTAAAAGCATCATTCACTCCAGGGCAGAGGAAGGTGGACCTAGCAATGGCAGTCCTGTAAGAGAACAAAATGGCCTCGACAAAGGGGGTTGTAAGGACTCTGGGACAAACCTGGCAGCTCCCACTGCCCCATAATGACAGGGTATTGAACAGGAATGGGATGTACAATTCAGCCTTGCCTCTGAAAGTCCCAAGATAAGAAACTCCAGGAGAGTAGGAAAAGAAAAGCCTTGTTGTTCTTATCAGGCTGGCAGAAACTTGGAAATGTCTTGCCATCTTCTGCAGAACCAGGTGCAGTAAAGGGGTTAACAAAGCAGCGAGACATTGTCTGACCCCTTTACTGATGGTTCCTTGCCTTTCCCATTTAGTTTTGATCTCATTTTACATGTATTTCCTATGGGAATGTCTGTACCTACTTTGTCCTGGCAAAGAACAATACAGGAAGAACAGGGTGTGATGTGAAGAGACATCTTACGCTCCCCACAGGTCAAGCTGCTCCAACTTGTCTGACTGCCTGTATCTATCCAGCATCCAAGTCTGGCTTCATGTGATGAAATTGGAAGGTGATCGTTCCATCTTCCCTTGACCACATCTCTGTATGGAAAACTGGCTCTGCCTCCCCAGTGGAGCCCCCAAGGCAGCACTTACAGAGAATGAAGATGTTGGCAGTTTGGTTGGAGGCAGTAAGATTAAGATTAAGGAGACAAACACTTGACTTTGGTAGGATAAGACTATCAGGTGAGTATGTACATAATCCGTGGTTAAAAAGCTGGTATTAGAAATTTACATTGTTAGATCTCTAGTTTAGCCCTCAGGAGTTTTGTTTCAGGCTGCCTGCAGACTCAGGAAACTGCCACCAAAGCTTCAAAAGTTTGAGAGCTTAAGCACATAAGCACATGTCTGAAGCAAAGTTTGGGCCCTGCCATGCTGAATCCCAAGAGGCACCTGAATGCATGCAACCCTCTGCCTTTCCTCCAAGGATCTTAAAGCATCCTGCAGAGGAAGGTAGTGTTATTATCTCATTTTTACAGATAATGCTACGGCATAAAGGGGTCAAGTGCCTTGCCTAAGGTTATGCAGCAAGGCAGTGCCAGTGTCACGAAGCAAATCAGGTTCCTTCACTCCGGTGCCATTAGTTACTGAACTTGACTGCCTGGTGCTCTGCCTACTTCCTCTCCTTCTTTTAATTATTCCATGAGAAAGGGAGATGAGGAAGTATGCATTAGTTCAACAACTAGAGACAGTGATAAAATGAAAGTGCAAGCTCAGCAGATTATATACTCTGTATCTCCGGTGAGGCAATGGGAGGCAGTGGCATTACAGCCTACTTCCGACGTCTCCTGCCTGGTGAAGGCAGATCTCCTCCTTCAGCTGTCTGTGCCTGCAGACCTGCAAGCCTCGGCAGTGACACGTAGAGAGGCTGTGTCATTAAAATATCCAATTGGAGGGAAGGACAGTTGTTCCTCTCTTCACTCCCCCACAGCAGTGATATATGAGGTCTTCTATAATTTCTGGAACAAACGTATTGCACAATTTAAAGCTCAAAATGTAATAAACATGATCTTCTGTAATCCAGAGGCTGTTTCTATACTGCTGTATCAATGCACAGCTGTCAGCAGGCTCTGCTTCTGAAGCGCAAACTTCCGTGACAGAATGCTCTCCAGAACATCACTGCGTGGCATGTATTTCTTTGATTAGTTTTATTAATTGCAAACATTCAAAGTTGATGGTATTCTTAACCGCCACCTAAAAAAAAAGAGATTTATGAGCTTAACATTTTAGGCTGTATTGAAAAGTCCAAGCCCAGGTATAGACTAGTTTATTTTTACCTGCTGCAGAAGAATTACAAGGCCAAGTGATGGGAAATCAGCTGTATTCTGGCATTTCACATGAAGTTCTTTCTCTTCCTTCCTTTTTGTTGAGGTGTGCAATTAAATTACCAAGTCTTTTGTGATAAGAATGGCATTTCCCATTACAGGTTTGGATAGTGACGTGTCTGTTTCTTTTTTTATTCTGGGTTTGTTTTGTTTTTTTTTGAGATGAGCTACCAGAATGAAATTGCAGCCCTGATGTTTTTAATAAAAAAAAAAAAAAGATGCAAGACTTTATCTTGAATACTTTGACTCTAAAACAAATAAATAAGAATGCATTTCCTGCTTCCATAATTCATATAGCAGGCAAGTGGAAGAAGCCTTAGAAAATTGTATTTGAGACACAGAATTAATTTCTTTCAAAAGCATTTAACTGGAAAATGTGTAGGGATTCAGATTCAGGGTATTTTTCTTTTTTTGCACAGTGAACTTGCTTTTACTTTTTAGATCACTCTCAGGACAATTTGCTTATTTTTCCTGAGGTTACAGTTCAAAAGAACACAGTCTTAGTGAGATGAGTAAAGGCAGGCTGCAACTGGTAATCTATTGAGCCATCACTGTCTGGAGAAGTTATTCTTTGTTGTGATGCTGAACAGCAACGCTGCTTTCCCGGCTCCTCTTCCTATGTTCCTGTTAATCTTATTTTGTGAGGTTTAGCTGTTGGTCCCTTATACTTGTTGCTTTCTAACATTTTGCCTCAGCAAACATTGATGAAGTCCTAGGACATAATGTGACTTAATTTTACAGACTTCTGCAACACGTGCTTAGCTTTACAGATACACGAGTAGTGGAAGGGGCTATTGGGCTTACAGGTCACTCTCTCATGGATGCTTTTTTCTTTTGTGCCTAGTTTTTCCTGAAAGTATAAAGCTGAATAACCAAATCATGTTGTGAATAACCAAATCGTCCCTAGTTAGCATGCATAGAGTGAAGCGCTTGAAAAACTACCTATTAGCAGGAGTACTCAGACTTTAGTCAAAACAGGTTGTAGACTTAGACTTTCATTTGAAAGAAAGTTGTTCAGTTGGTATCTGAACAGCTTTGGGCATGACAGAAAGCTTCTTACTTTTGGGTTTTCTGTCGAAGCCACTGAAGGAACTGGCACTTTTGGTAAAGATGACTTGTAAGAAGAGTAATGAACTCTTGATCTGCTTCCGTTAGCTATAAGCTCTGCGAACTCTTGATCTGCTTCCTTCAGTTTCTTGAATCTGATGTGCTCTGCCCTGCTTCTGAAGGCCCCCTGTGCAACCCGTACAGTTGATATATGCAATCTGGAGTAATTCTATGCTTCACATCACTGGTGATGCTTACATGCTTGTGTGATCCATTTGGGAAAGACTGTGGTGTCGTCTGTTTGAATAACAGCTGCCGATGCTGGGTTATACTGCTTTGACTACTTTATCCAACTTCTTTTTTAGCATGCACACACCCAAACGACAAACAGGTGTGTCAGGAGGAAACTGTCTCACAGTGAAATCAGTGGGGGCTGCATGGGTAAATCCCTCTGCAGTGCTTTGAAAATACAGATATGTCTATAGACTGCTATTAAAGAAAATTATGATGACGTATATTCACATTACAGTACAGCCTGGAAGTCTTGATGTGCTAGATGTAATGTAAGTTCATGGGAAGAGACTATCCCTGCCTTGAAGGCTTAACCAATGTCATGCAGCAGGTTAGGGGCACAGCAAAGATCAGGACTAAGAGTATCATTTTCCAGCTTCTCATCTTTGAACTGAGTCTTTAACAACTTGTTTTGTTTATTTGTTATGTGCCTATGACTCTTAGGATGGAAAACAATCCCTCTCCCTTTACACCTTATGTCTCAGTTTTTCTTTTCCTACTTTTCTTACTTCATTTAGCATAAATGAAGAAGACAAAAATAATTGAACAGAGCAGAAACCAGTTCTTTTTCCTTATAATGTGCGTAATAGATATATAAAGCTTTGATTCTAAGTCAGTGGGGATGCACTTGTATGCTTTGGGGGAAAATATGAGAAAGATCAGACTCAAATGGTGGCTATAACCTTCCTTCTCCAAAAAATGTTAAATGTATTTGAAAATGGTTTAGTACTATTCTAATAGCTTGGCCTTAGCTTTAATACTTAGTCTTTATTGACCAAAAAAGGGAACAAGAATTAGGTATGGTGACATTCCTTTCCTCAGCAGGCATCGTCAGTGCAAGTATGACAATTTTAATTATTTAGCACTTGCAGCTTCTTTGCTTTTACATTAAACAGTTCTCTTATCCCTTGAAAAAAATGCCTGAGGCTCTCACAGTGATTGTTTCTCCAGTTTTGACCATTAAGCTCAAAACAGATATAATAGGTAATTCATTATCTTATTGAGATTTATCAGGAAGGCTTTTAACTACTTTAGGGCCAAAATATTCTTGCTGGTTTTTTTTTCCCTACTAACTTGTGACTATCCATTAGACTATACCTTCTCTTCTTTCTGAGCAAGTAAGCACTGTGGCCTCAATAACACAGATGATACAGTTTCCCATATAGGTACTCAGATGACCTCTTGTGCAGTTTGGAAGGGACTTGAGCTTTCTGGCCTTAAGGGGAGTGATGGTTAGCGAAAAGTTCTCCAGTTGTTTTTTCTGTATAGGCCAGGTAGAGGAGCTGCTCTCTGTCTGCTGGGATCAATGACAAAACTCTTGACAGGTTTTGCTGGGAGCTGGCCCTAGAGTGCTTGTAGTTGGAAACGTTAGTTAAGCATGAAGCAAACGTCTGTTTTCATGCTGGCATGTGAGTAATATGGTTCCTCAACATAACTGCTGTGAAGAAAGAGGCCCCAGATCGACCTTGGCATCGAGTTTTGGCAAGCATGTCTGACTCGCATGTGCTCACAGGTATACTGTATGCACTACGTTTCTGTAAGGCAATTCTTGCAGGTACAAAGAAAGAGTTTGAATTTAATTATATATTATTTGAGCTGGAGAACAGTTAGTGACGTACATTCCTGTCTGTGACTGTGAAGTGTGTATTCTCATTCTGCCACCCTAAAAACACATTCACTCAGAAATTTGTAAGAATCAAATGTTTTGTGTGCAAATGTAGGCATTGTCTATATATTGTGTATGGATCTCTTTTGTGTTTAGATTTAGTGGCATCCTTTTCTCTAGTGAAATGCATTGCAGGGAGCTTTCTGAAAGTGTCAGAAACCACCCTGAAGTGAGAGATGATAAAATCAGGATGTATTATTGTAGTAAGATGTTTTGGCAGATTAGAATGAGGACAAAGGAATTCTCAGTGTTGGAATGAACAGAACTTTCAGTATTTCCAGTATCACCATGAAATTGTTGGAAGTCTGTCCTATAAATGTACTTAACAGGCAATCCACTTTACCTGTTCTGTTTGTGGGATCGATAGTTGATTTCAGCTTTTATAGCACAGACTTATATTCAGATAAAGGTTTAAATATGTAGCTATGAATCCATATGTAAGAAAGTGTAATTTACTTTTCAAGTATAATGAAATCCTTGCTGAATTAAGACTGTGAGATTACGACATTCTCCAGCCTCATTCAGTCCAGTTTCTAACTCTGCAGAAAACATTCCCAAAGCCTTACTTTTGAACTTTTGTGTTATTACCTCAAGACATTTGTAGCTTTGACCCATTTCTAAACATTTTTCTTTTGTATTCTTGGTAGATCGTTATAATACTAACCTAACATGAACCAAGCTTTTCTGAGAAGTTCAAGTGAGTAAATAAAATTCATAGATGAATAAGTAAGGATGCTTTACAATTTTTTTTCAGCAAAAGATAATGCAAAAGGACTTAAAGAGAATAGGATGCTGAATATAGATTGTATGTTCATGTGGCCCCCAACCCCATTCTGACATTAACAGTGGCAGCTGGGTTAGGTCCAGAGGCCAGAAGTCTCTTTAGAAAGCAAGATGATTTCAATGATGCTGTTCTTTCCCTTGAGCAGATATGTCCTGGATGGGTTCCACGGACAGAAAATGAAATGAGGTGCAACTTAAGCTGGTGGAAAAATTGAATGGTAATATGAAATGTGAGAAAGGAACCTAGGTTAAAGTAATGTGGAAAAAGCCCTGGAGTTGGGTGCATGCAGCAGGGAAATAGGGTGTGCTATTCTTTGAAGCATGGCTTTCCTGAGAGTCCCAGGAAGATAGTGTGATCTAAGGATATGCTGTTGCCCTCAGGATGGCCCAGCACAGGCCTGAAAAAATAACATTGTAGGAGACACCTGAATTGCTTAGCACTTGTTACATTGCTATAAAAAAACGTTTTTCTTTATCCTTTTCTTCAGCTTAATAAGTTAGCATGATCCCTAGCTAAGCCATAAGTATTAAATCATAATGAAAGCAATGGAGAGTTGACAGGAAGTGCAGTGCAAGGAAAATAATAAAAGAAAAATTCAGGGGATGTCAAGAAAATCAGTCGGATCTGGCAGTTTCTAGAGTTTTGTTTTAAAAGAAGTGACAGCAACATTGATAAAAACAAGAATTGACATAGCACTCTAAAATATAGTGAATGATGCTGGCAGAAATGGGGACCGTATCTAGAGCCTGCATCCCTGTAGTCGCAACCAAGTTTTTATAGAAGGCCCAAATCCTCGGAAAACCATGCAGGTATTACATGCAACAACTGAAAAGACTGATTCCTAATGTGCCTGCCCTTCTGTTTAATGCTGTGCTTCTCACACAAGAGATTTTTCAAGTTAGCTTACAAATTGACTACTGTATTAAAAGTGAGATTGTATCTGCCTCATTTACTTGTCACTCAGGAAAGAATGATACTGCATCCATCATCAGCTCCTTTTGCTGCAGTGGGCTGCTGCATTGTAATTCTCTTGTTATTGTAAAGACCCTCCAGTCTTATCCTTTCCTTTATAAACAATTCTCAGGGAGTCTCATGGGGCTTCTGGGGTGGGTGTAGGTTCTGCTGGCAGCTGATTACTCTGGATGCCTTGCATGCATTTCTACTGTGTGCTTGTAAAGTCAGTTGTCAAAGCTGACTATTCAGTGGGAAAAATAACACCAGCAGGCCACATTTACAGTGTTTTCTGTTGACTGGCTATTAATGACTGAAGAGTCATGGTTTTTTAATGATTTACTATTTACCAACTGAAAAGGCTGCTGTTGTAATGGAACATATATATTTTAAATCTAGTGGGGGCTTCAGACTTATGTATCACTAACTAGTATATATAATAATAAATAAAGTTAATTTGGGTGTTTTTTATATGCAGAAAAGTCTGTTACTTCTACTAGGAATATTCATCATAAATCAGATTTTTAGTAGCTTAAAGTCAATTAACTTCTTAAAGCTATGATGACTTACATCAGCTTAAGATTTGGTCCAGACACCTCTTTGAAGCTGTATTACCTACAGTTTCTTCTTGTCGTAATTCATGGCAACCTTTGAATCTTATGTACTTTGTTTTAGCAAGGAAACTTAACTTGGTTTCATTTAGTGTGATAAAATGCACTTTTAACTCTAAAACTTCATCAGCTACTTGTTTTTAAACAGAAGGCACTGTATAAACTGATTCTATATGAAGTGGAAAAAAAAATCTTAACTACAGATTTTAAAGCCCACATTGTTATGACAAGTCCTCTATTCTTTTCAGTCTTTTATTCCTCCATTTTGTTTCTATCCTGCTTGTACCAGCATCAGTCATTGGTTTTGGCGGTGTTTCTTAACA
Organism: Anhinga rufa; assembly: GCA_013400875.1. NCBI lineage: Eukaryota > Metazoa > Chordata > Aves > Suliformes > Anhingidae > Anhinga > Anhinga rufa. The sequence goes on along the minus strand of VZTV01043697.1, from coordinate 34,293 downwards.
CAGATACAAGGAAGGAAAGACAACATTTGAGCATGAAAAGTTAAGTGACTTTTCTCCATCTTAGAGTTTTAGCACTCCTGACAGCTTGAGGTCTGTTTTTCCTAATGAAGTTGTCAGAACTGAATGTACTTCTCATAGACACAGCCTCAGACTTGTCAAGTTGCTTACTGCTTACAGCTCTGTACTTTGGGTATCCAGTCTCCTAACATCCTTCTTGACTGCTGCTATGCGTGATTTAGCTCCACTGAACCAATCCTACTCTGGACTATGAAAGGCGCTTATATAAAAATAACAAAGCAAACCAATCAATTAAAAAAATAAAGGAAAACTGAACCCATCACTGTGGGTTTTTTTTTTTAAGAAAAAAAAAAAGGAGAAAAAGAGGACAGGAAGGAAAGCCTCACATACTTGGCAGAAACCCTAACATTAGTAGCATAGAAGCTGTGTCAGGAGTGAAAAATAGACCTTATTGAAAATTCCCGGAGAATTATCTTCTGAATGAGTGAGGGCTTGATCCAGAGAGATCTTGGGTTGCTGCCACAGGCTTCAAGGGAAGCTGGAGATGCTCAGAGCTATATGGCACAATCCTCCAATCTTCGTAGCCTAGGACAAGTTCAGGTGTCATCTTTCCCTTATTAGAATACATGCTTACTCATACTGCAGCCCAAGTTACTGATATGAAGCCTTTTGGCTAAAAGTTGAAAGGAAGCTGAAATCCTGTATCAGGGTATTTGACAGTGAGGTTCTTAAAATACACCAGACTAAATCCTGAGAAGTGGAGCCTACCTGCAGCTCGGTGCCCTGGCATAACACAATGATCGGTGTGACAGAAATATCTAGATATCCACAAAGCTCTCACCATCTTTAACGAGAGTGGATTTGTATGAAAACTTCTAATCCAAGGATTGAAATGAAACCTGAGTGCAGAATTTGTGGAGTAATTTCCCCAAACTTTCTGTTATATATGGTTTTCCTTATTCATAGGGCTAATTGTGGTTTCCCAGTGGTGGGTTGGGGGCCTTTGGGTAAATAGAGCTCTAGAAAGGTCACAGCCAGGGCCAGGGTCCTGTCAGGCTGGTTACTGTATAGGCACATAGTTAGAGATGTATATACCCTTTAGGACTGGGACTAGTTAAAGGTATGCTGGGGGAAGAGAGCAACTGCACTTCTGCTCTACAGAGAGAACGAGGGTGCAGAAATAGACCAGGCAAGTTTGAAAATGTACTGGCTCTGGACTTCTAAGCCTCATTTGTGCCTTTCAAAGCCAGCTTCTCAGTGGTGGACTTGCCTGAGTTGTGGGGTGTTGAGCTGGCAGCCCCTGCCCAGGGCACAGAGGGTCAGCTTTGTGCCCTGGAAGCCAGAGGTGCCATCGCCTTCCCTACTGCGGCCCTCGCTGCACCATTACCAGGCCGTGACAAGCTGGTGCAGGACAACTAATGACGAGGCAGTGACTCACACAACTCTTCCTTCGGGGACTATTGCCCTTTAGTGGCCTATTTCCATGACACTCTAGCATCTTCCATAGCTGATGCGCTGCAGTTGTCCAGCCCGCAGCCAGGTGTGGCTGGCTGTGTTTTAAACCCCAGTTTGCTTGGTGAGCAGAGGGTGGTGTGAGCAGAATGCAGGATGAATATGGATGTGTAATGGAATTGACTTGAATTCTGTCTAGCAATATTTGGCTCCTGCCTCTCTTTTCCTTTTCAATCAGTACAGTAGAAAATTCTTTTGAAGGGAGATAATTTTACAAAGTGCTGCGTTCAGTGTTCCAGAGCCTCTGGCATTCAGCAGGAGACTTGCATGCTTTTAATCTATCTCCTGTGTTCCTATATTAAAGGAAATGTTTTCAAAGTGATTTGAACAAGTTGTGTGGAACCTGTTAACAACTAATAGGATATACGCATGTAACAGTTATTTTGCTTTCAAAGTTTGCCCTTAGGAGCAGAAGAGATTTCTCATTGCTAGAAATACCTTTTTTCTTAAAAAAAAAAAAAAAGAAAGAAAGAAAGAAAAAGAAAAGAAAGGCTCTTGTATGTGATTTTTCATTCCTGTCTCTCTTCTGCTGACTTTAATCATGCAAACCTCCCACCAAGGTCAAGGGGAGTTCTGGCTGATTTACAGACTACAGCAACTGGAAAGCTGATGCAGATTTAGTGACTGTCTCCATAGGACTGAGGGACGCAGTGGAGGCAAGAAGCACATCTCAAACCCAGAAACCTCCTCAATCATTTCTCCTTCACCGAAGTTTTACTCCTTGAGAGAGAAGATCCCCACTATTTGAAGGGAAAATTCTTTAAGAGATCCTGCCCACATGACTGCAGCATTTCGTGTTGAAGAGCTGATCATGTAACCACGTGTTTGGGCTGGTGAATGCTCCCAGTTCCGACTGGTTTGGAGAATGCCCAAGTGATGAAGTCCCACAGACAGTTTTGACATGCTGTAGTCAACGTGAAAAATGCATCATAAGTATGCATGTACGGTATTGCTTCTTACAGTTTCAGTTTTGCTGAGACAAGGGATTTCTTCAATGTTTTATATCTACTGAAAATAGACAAAATTGCAGCTATGACAAATTTTAAAACCAGCTGTGCAATAGTATCTATCCATGTGGTGTGTTGTGGCAAACCCAAGGTTATACCTCTTTCACAGGAAGATTAGCCACCTCCTATTACTGAAGAGCAGCTGACAGGCTTTAATTTGTTCCCATGCAAAGCAGCAGTTCACAGCTTCCATGGTCCGCAGTGCCCAAGACAACACTAGGACCTGCATTTCCTTGTGGGAATGCCAGGGCGTGAGTGGGCCAGGGTATTTGGGAGAGGAAAGAGCAAAATGGGCTGGGAGTAATGTGGGCAGTATGAATTTTGAGAGGAAAGGATTCCTGGCTTGGAATATTAGGTGAAGTGAGAAGCATGAGGATCTTGGTATGTACCATGAGGTAAGTAAGAAAATGTGGGAAGGTAGTGCACGGGGAGTGGCAGTCATAAGTGGTGGAGCATGGAGGATATGTGATGGGACAGTCATAGACCAGGAGCCTTATTTTTGTCCATAAGAAGTATGGCCCACCAGCAGACTACTGAAATAAAAGATGTTGGTTTGTTTGTTTGTTTTCATTCATTGTTAGTTCCTATCACAAATAATAGAGCAAAAATACCTTTTTTGGTGGTGACTCTGCTGCTCTGCTCTGGAAAATCTCAAGAGTCAGTGTCTGTGGAGCTGACACCTATTGTAGACCAGCTAACTCCAGCCTGGTACTTGAAACCCCGGTCTCCTGTGCTCATTCAGTGCATTTTTGGGGATCAAGTGCCCGAGAACTTCTAAGGTAGTCCTAGCTTTTAGTTAAGACTTTACTGATATTCAGTACGTAGCAGGATCTCATTTGTTCTGTGTAGTATAAACCTGCAGGACTATGGCCAATCTTATAATCCTGTAAAGTTTGAGTCCTCTTTAATTTCCTTAAGCTGGTGGAAACCTCTCTAGGGACCCAGTAGCTGGGAGCAACAGTGATCAAGTAGGGCAGAGGGTATTTGTTATTCTGCCTTATTCTTCTGTTCTGAGAAACTCCCTCTGCTTCCCTTACCTGTCTGTACTTAGCAGCGTGCTCAGCTCTTGGCTACCACCCTGTTTTGTGTAGAAGTAATTTTTCTGCGAGTCTTTTCCATCATTAAAGTGCCTTCTAATTTGCACAACTGCTCACACTGGTTGGGCTAAGATTTAGGCCCACCATGAAGTAACAGCATCTCCTTCCTAACAGCTATTGTAATTTCACCCTTCCGCCCTTCCACTCTCTTTGACCTGGCACATCCATCCCACCTTACTCTGCTCTTCATTGTTCAGCTCCTTCTGCCAATTACCAATGCACCTGCTGTTGCTTTATTGATTATTTTTTTTCCCCATTGGCTTACTATGGGTTAAAAATAGGCAGTGATCTGTTCCATTTCAGGTGTCAAAACAAATTCAGGCAGTGTTGGAGAGAACAATGCCACTCCATGGCTTCTAGATGGTATCGACCTCTTGCAGAGTCTGTTGCAAACCCAGTGGAGTCGCTGGGAGTCTGGTGGTGGTTTGGTCTGATCCATAATCCTCCTGCCACTATGGAATTAAAACATCAACTCCGAGGTCTGTGTTTCGAAGTGTATGAAATGATTTGAATTGCACATCACAGACTGTGCTGGAATGGCTCCAAATGTACCTTACGCCCACTAATTTCCTAGTCGTCTCCCAGCGGGGCCTGGGGCGAGCCCCCGGCACCCCTCCAGCGTGGGTGGCATCCGCACGCCTCCTCCCCGCGGCAGAGACGCCGGCTCCGGTGGCTGCTGCCCTCCAGCCACGGCTGGCCAACGGGTACTCCCGGTTCCGATCAGGGGGAATTTCGCCCACTTGGAGAAATACATTCCTTGCAGAGGGGGACGGGAACTGCCTTCCCAGGAGGCGCGGGGTCCCACACCGCCCTCGCTCGGTGACCGCCCTTTCGATACCGCCGCTTTCCTCAGCAGCGCCGGCCGCGGGCGGAGCGCCCT
>VZTV01043697.1:3368-13558 GCA_013400875.1 Anhinga rufa | reverse complement strand
GGGGCCGCTGGGTGTCGCTGCCGGGCCGCGGAGGTGCGGGAGCTGCGGGGCCGCCGTGGCTCCGCGCCGCTCCCCGCTGCCGCCGCGCCGGAGCGGGAACGCGTGCGAAGCGCTGAGAGGGTTTGCGTGGTGCCTCTGCTGGGGCCAGAGCCCGCGCTCCGTTATGCCAGGACATCCACGGATTCCTTCTTTGTTTATCGCCTTATCAGAACCTTTTGATGTGACGTTTCTTCCAGTGCCATAATTTCAAATTGAAAGTCCAACTGCTTTTCAGTCTGTGTCACTGGGGTAGTTATCCACCATCCCTATGATACTGGAAAGCAGGAGACAAGCTGTAACCTGCTGAGGAGCACGGATTTCCCAGGCTGACTCCATTCGTTCCCAGAAGGTTTTTCCAGCCGCGAGTAGCAGCTAAACAAATGTTAGTCTAAAGAGACGTGCCATGTTCTGGGTGCTGAAAATCAGGCTGCAGAGGGAGCTAGGCTCAAGGTAAACAAAACTCTTGTTCCATATTCCCTTTCCATGTCAGTTGGTGTGATCCCTTCAGGTTGTTCCCAATCCCACAGAGCTAGGACTACTGAAAATACAGTTTTCCCCAAATACGCCTTGTGGGGTTCCTCAATATGACTGTTTTCCAGGCCAAGTTTGGGGATTGCGGCTGTTTGTCTGGGATTTTGTTACAACAGAATGGGTGAAACAGTAGTTTTGAGTGATGAGCCAGTCAGCCAGAGGTATTGGCCAAGCACTGCAAATGTGTGCACCACCACCACAGAACAGGTCCAGAGGGTCTGATGCAGCCTTGGATGTGTTGGACAGTTGCTGCACAGATGGTCGGTGCTTGCAGAGTAAATATGAGTAGTCAGGCTTACTACACATGCTCGTATTTCTGCATGGAAATACAGCAACTCAGGGATCTACTGAGGATCACAGTGACAAATTAGTTTGAGGATCCTAGAGCCAGCATAGCTCAGCCCTCTGGTGATCTCTGGGCAGCCTAGGTACGGCGGAGATTTGCAGCTGTGAAGCCATTTATACTCAAAGTGCTCTCGGCAACCATGGTTGTCGCTTTGCGTCTTGCTCCTGCAACATGGTAGTAGCAACTCATGTTATGTCCCTTGACTTAGAGTATGGCTACTCCATAGCCCCACTTTGAAGCAACGTTTCCGTCACTAGCTCTTAAAAAACCAAAAGGAGCATAAAGCGAAGAAAACTGCTCTCAGCGGGGCATCTCCCAAGCTGCTCTCTTACAGGAGGCGGCAGCAGCCGCCAACTCCATGTGCTAGTCTGGTTCTGCATCTCATGGTCTGGCCAAGCAGAAGTCTGGGGAGGACAGAGTCTATCAGCTCCCATCCTATTGCAAGAGGTGGCACTTAGTTATCAGCTGGCTTTGGTTGCTTGGCCCCTGACCGCATGTCTGTACACAAAGTGTTTTAAATGTACGTAGGTTTGGATTCCTCTTCACCATGGAAAGATGTAAAATGACAAGTGAGCAAAGACTGATAAATGCCAGCAATAGGGAATAAGATGCAGAGATTTTGACCCCTGTGTCCTCACCTTGGTGGATGCTGTTACTATCTGATGAGTTTTCTGTGTCCTGTGTGACATGACTCAGTGTCGTAAGTCATGTCCTACCTCGTCTTCCGCTCTGCAGCGAGCAGGCAATCGCAAAGCAGTGCACTGGGATGAGTGTCATGTCTTTATTTCTGAGGCATGTTGAGCTGAAGTGACTTGCCAGTGGTCGCACGGGTGGTCAGTGGCAGAAATGAGAGTAGATCTCTATCTTAGCCCTAGTCTGGTGCTGTAGTTATCAGACTGCGCTCATCTCATGGCTCTGCACAGGGGAGCACAGCTACAGCCTATGCTGGAATTTCAAAATCTTCCTCCATATTTTTCCTGCATGAGCAAGCTGATAGAACCTCTTCTCCATTTTGTCTCAGTTCCCTGGCCAGGAAAACGTAATTTTGCTTTGTCCTTTTTAACCTCTGTTTAAACTTTTGCTTAACAGAGTTGAAAAAACAATCTATTTGTCACTATTTATCATAATCTAGTTATCTGTTTATATCATCAATAAACTATTGAAAACAAAAGTTCTAATGAAAAAGTAAACACTTTTAGAAATAGTTTGTTTCAGGCTGCAGTATTATACATGTGTGAATAGAAACCCAAATGCAAAGAGCATAAGGAGCTGAAATGGGAGCCCACGTCCGTCATGTTTTTACATTAATTATATTTCTCAGCATGCCCCAGGCTTTGGCTGATGGGTAGGGTTTCAGTAACAGAAAGGCTGCTCAGCACAGCTAGAAGCAGTCACGGCACCAGGAATCTGCTGCGCCCGGAGGTGGGGGGGAGCGCTGCCGCCACTCGGACTGCTCCCCACCAAAGGGGGAAGGCTGTACTGGGTCTGCACCGCGCACCGTGCTGAAACAAAGCCTTTCAGCATCTGTGGCAGGAAAGTCACCAATTGCCATATGTCACTCTGCTGTGCATATGTTAAGTGGGCCCAACCAATCGCATTTGCACATTCCCTGTGTGACTTGTTGTCCCACACAATGAGCGCCCTGTTGTCACCAGTGCTAATGCTATGCAATCTGCTTTGCCGTAGTGCAGCAGGCAGCTCGCCTCTCGTATCGTAGCACATTTTGCCACACGAGCCTGGCCCCGGTATCGCCGGATGCTTTGCAATCTGTTGCTCTGCTGAGCGCAAGCCCTGCTGTCACGGTTGCTGCAGCGTGTTGGCCACAAAGGAGCAGGCGGGCTGCGGGCAGCGACGCGCTCTGCTCAGCTGCCATCGGAGCCGTACGGCCCGTACCATGCCTGGGCTGCTCGGCAAGGATCAGTCACATCAGTCACAAGGATCATCAGCAGGAGTGACGGGTGCTGGTAACAAGCTTCACAGCTCTATTGTCCATAACGAATCATTCCCATTCCTTAATGATTTTTATTTGTATTTGCTTCATGCATAACAAGCACATCCCAGACTCCGAGTCAGCCTGACTTGCACAAAGGGAAGAAACAGGATGCTTTCTTAAATTACTTGAAGCACTTCTTACACAAACAGCTGATATAGGCAAGGTAGAGTAGTGGCCCAATACTTCACTAAGAAACAGAGCTCACTGCAAGAGTTTCTTCAAAAACTCTTTGTGTGCCACCCTTTAATTCAAGTCTAGGAGACATATAAGGCTTTTGTGCTGTGAACTTCACTGAAACAAACCTGTGACCGGCACAGCCTTGCTGAAGATTGCAGGCTGAACCTCTGCTCAGAAGAGCCCCAGGAAACTAAATACGTGCTTCTGAAGTATTCAGATACCATAAGGTTGTCTCCAGGATACAGTTAACGATGCTAGGGCCACCTGTTGACCAGTGAAGATGTTATAATGTACTGAAAAGCTTGTGCTTTCAGATGTACCACCAAGACCACTAGCATCCATTTGGAGATCATACTCTGTAGAATAAAGCGCATATACATGGAAGCTAAATTAGGGCTGGGAGGACAGTTTTAATTTAGGCATGCTGTAAGACTAGGTGCTTGATTCCCAGACTGTAATTCCTTATTGTAGCCTTTCTCAATGCAGAGCAGTTGGCCCTCCTGCCTGTAATGTCTTTTGACACACAACTTGTATAAAGTCAGAAAAACCCCTGATTTAGCAACATAATTTTATAATAGTCACACATCTGTTTTCACTGAGGACTTTGAAGCCCAGTAAAATGGATAAGATAGAAAAGGAAAAAAGAGACAAAGGAAAAAAAAACTGCCTGTAGAAATATGACTAATGCCCAGACCTGTCTGTACTTGTTAAAATGTGCTAGAATGACAACGTTAACAGCTTGGCCAAACATCAGAAAATCACTACTTCATCTGATGCTATTAGCTGAGTTATTCAGTAAACGCAGAGCTGGAAAATAGTGATGCCTGCCTGGGCCTCAGGGTGGAGCGGCAGAGAGATCGCACACGCGTGACTAGGAGATGCTAGTGAGAGTCTGGCCCCTTCCACAAGCTGCCCCACACCGCTGCCACCGTCTTGAGTGGCCTGGTACCACTGGGCCTGGAAAGCTTTCTGATCTAACCAGTCAGCAATTGGAAGGTGTGTAACATGAGGGGACCTTTCTGGACAGCTCTTCAGAGAGAGACAAGAATGCCACTTTATGTTTTGCTCGTAAGGCTATGTTCAGGCTGCACAAGAAGTGCCGAGGGTGAGTCACCAGTCACCTCGAGAATGAGTTGTGTGCCTGATAATCGCTTTCAAATGTCCTGCTTCCCTGAGGGTGGGATTTTTTAACAGGAATGCAAATCCCCATCAGCTTTTATGGTATAACGTGCACTGTTATATTTCTGCAGCATTGACACCACCAGCAGGATCTGTCTCTTTGGTGTTTATCTTTGCCTGTTCCAAGGCACACCTTCGGGAGGTGAAGGAGTTGATCTTTGGATTTGTGCCTCCCTCACAGGTTTCCTAAAATGCTGTGTGCTGCCTTCAGGTTACAGGCCCCATCATGTCTGCCTTCCAGTGAGGCACGACTCTCACCTGCCGGGCTGAGAGAGGGGGAGATCTGCCGGGTTGTGTTTGTGCTAAATCCTGTCTAGCCAAATGTCATCCCCTGAGCAAAAAGCAATGCTGAAGGGGAGTCTGTGATAAAGCCAGAGGTGCTTTATACCGCAGCTTCGCGTTTCCTGGAAATGTCTCTGGGAAAAAAAGGACAGTGCTTTAAACATCACTTGCCGTAGGCATGTACTTCATTATGGTCTTCATGCAAGGACACATTGAAATGCAGTTCAAAGAGAGAAGGAAAACCATTTTGCAGTAACCAGAGATCAGATTATTTGGTAAGCACAAAAGCCTTTTGAGTAATAACTTTTCTGTGGAGAGTCAGATGGTTTCTATGTGCTTAGTAGTCTTAGTTACCCTTGAACTGTGTAATTCAATTGAGGTGCCTCACTCAGCTTTTAAACCATCTCATGCCAATGTATCACAGCGCAGCTGTACTCCTGGACTGGCAAAGCCACTGAGCATCTCTTGCAAGACCAGTATCTGCAGCGTGTGGCCTTGATCTTTGGAGGGATACAAGGATAGTCTGACTGACTAAAATCCAAGCCTGTCTCCTCCAGTGATGTAACTTCAGCCGGAAGCAAGGCTGGAGGTAAATTGGTGCTTTGAAGTTCTGTTTGTACTACTCCAGCAGTACACAGAGGTCTCCAGGAGAGACAGGGCCTCCGTTATGTTATGTGCCATGTGACATAGGGTATCACATAGGCTAGGCAATAGAGAATTCAGAGCCAAGCCAAGAGAATACATGGCTTACTGTATTGGCAGTGAGGTGAAGAAATACTGAAAAATAAGCAATTGACCAGAAATAGAACTAAAAATTGAGTTGTTTTTTTTTTTTAAACATTAACTTTGCTGTCTCAGCAGAAGCCAAGAAGCCAATATGTTAGGGTAACTGGTACAGTTTTCCCTCTTTTCCTTCTTTTCAGCAGAGCTGAATGTTTAATTGATTTAGCAACTGAAAGTGACAGGTAGGATGCTGCTGGTACAAGGGAGAGCTTTGGAAGAGAATGGAAAAAAAAATTACATTTGCTTATACATTAGTAGTTCCCTAAAAATACATATAGACTAAGGTAGTAGATACAAGCTATTCCCAAATACCAAACTGTGTTGCTGAACTAGACCATAGTGAGAAAAGGGAGGAAGACAAAAAAGTGGGTTTTTGTAGTAGTTGTTCAGGTGCATCAAATCTTTCCAATTTTGGAGCCTAATTTATGTTGATGGATAAATTTCTACATTATGTATTCAGACTGTGCACTAGAGAAGACTGAGAAAGCCGAATATCTTACTAAATCCTGCTCACCTTGTGCTGAGGGTCCCACTAATATTCTTTTAATTAGGCAGGAAGGGATCAGCCCATCTCCAAAGGAGACTCAGAAGGAGTTCTGTTCATAGTTATTTATTATGAATGCTGCAGCTGTTCTTCCTGAACACAGATCTAGAAAGCAGAAGGGAGACAACCTTCAAGATTTACAGCAGATCAAAGGAAGGTCAGTGGCTGGCAGGAATATAGGAGGGGGGAAGAAAGGTGAGAAGTTTCTGTTAAAAAACAACAGTGACCCCTCTGCCTGCAGGTCACCAGCATGTTTAAATCAGTAGTTCTTTTCTCTTGTGGTAATTAGTAGGGGCTACAGTGGAAGTGCATATGCCGTCAGCTTAAATTCAGTTAGTTGAGAAGGTAGACTGTGCCTTTTAGGTATTCCTTTCAGGTAAACTACTCCTATTAGGCACAATCTATTATCTAGGGACCCATCCTTCACTCACTTGAGGTGGTGGAAAATTTCCTGTGTCCCAGCTGGGATCATCAGTGCGTCCAGAAAGATGAAGACCAGAGGCCTATTGCTTTCCAGGATATCCTAGCATTGAGTGCACTCATAAACAGAGCACACTGGACAGACGGGTCATGATTTGTTTGTACTACCTATATATCTCTATGTTTCTTATTTATCTTTATATATATTTATTAATTCAAAGACCATTTAAAATGATTCCCTTTATTTAAACATCCTCTAGATTCTATCTGATTGTTTGTGCCTCCAGGAAAATCAATCTGTGTAGGGTACTGAGCACAACCGTAATAAAGGAGAAAGAAATAAAATGGACAGTGAAATACGATGTGCTCTCTCCAGAAGGGAAAGTAGAAGCCTCAAGCCAAAGTCCAAAGGTTACGTACCGTGGTAATGGTCTTATCTAACCTGATTATACCTATACTTGCAGGTAAACAGATTGAGACACGCTGCAGTCATGAAATGACTACAGCAAAGCCTGGTGAGACTCACCGCCACTGCTCTACATTAGGCTGGGTTGCAGCAGCAAGCACCAGAATCCTTCAAGATCTAGCTGTTGTCTTAGGGCCATATCCTTTTCTTGGGTATCCCCAAAGATTTGAGCCGCTTTGGTGGAGGGTCTGAGGAGAAAATTTGGAACATGCATAAGCATCCTGGGCTCCTGGCTGAGGGACTTTGTCAGATGTTCAGATCACAAGATGATACTTCGTATAAGCATAAAACCCAACTTCACTATCTTACGGAGGCTTGGAGTTGATACAATATTGAAATGAAAGGGAGTGGGAATGACTGTTTCTTTTAAAGACATTTTGGTTGTATCTTGGGTTGTATCTTGGTCAGACTTCCAAGCTTTTTTGTTCACTTGCTGTCAGAGGAGTTTCTACTCTTTTGCCTCTTACCGTGGCCTCTCTGTATGCCCGGCATTTCCTATATGGTGTGGGGCTGTGCACAATCTCAGCACCGAGGCTGTTTCCTCGTTTTCAGCAGAGCTGAGCAGCACAAACTCTGAGCCCAGCGTCCCAGCTTCTCATGAGGTACATTGCTAATGGCTGAACCGCGTCTTTGTGTTTAACCTTTGAAAAGAAAGCATAAATATTATACAGAATTCCTCTTTTTCCATTTGTTAAAGAAACTGGACACCCCACCCCCCATTACATGATTACATGCCTGTTGTTTGGGGACCACGAGGGTAACAAACCATCCACACTGCACAGATTTCTAAATTATAGTGTGCAGGTATCAGTGTCCATAGATCTCCTTTGTAATCGTGACCATCTCTTACGCATAAATTCTTGCCTGTCTTGTCAACAGGCAGCTGAAAACGAGCTCCAGATGACGTGTTGTTTTTTTCAGCCATGAGTGTGTGTTTGGAGAGCTGTTAGTCTCACCACTTCCCTGTTCCCCCTGTTTTGCAGATGCAAGCACACATCACTGCCTCCTACCACCACACACTCTTCTAGTAAGGAAGAGCTGGTTGCTGGAGCTGACAGACCACTTCACAGGTCCGTACTGTTCAGCTCTATCTCTATGGCTTTTATCTCCTTGCTCCTCTTGACCTCCCATCTGCCTCCCTTGCAGGGAACCTGTGGGCAGCCCTGATCTTGAACTCTCCACCCCCTCCCAGATCTTTCTTATCTGTAAATCTGTCTATTGCTGCATCCACAGCTTTCCCATGCGTCTCACAGGCACACCCGAGAAAGCCTAATTCGTGCAGTAACTTCTGACGTTGGCAGTGGCCACTCACAACTATCCAGCCACCTGAACACACAGAGCTTGGCACCTGTTCTTTCAGTATTTCAGGGATTGTCTGATGTTCTTCTCTCCTTCCACCACTCAGTGGCTCCCTACCAGGTTATCTGCAATATTAATATTAATTCATATTAATAAGCACCCGGTACACTTTCCTCAGTCCGGTCTTCTGGGTTCATTTCTCTTTCTTTGATACTTTTCCAGCTGCCTCCAGTTGTTGATGAACACTGACTTTTGTCTCTGCTCTTTTATGTGTCTGACCAGAGGTAGTGGAAAAGCCTTCTCCTCTGCAGTTCTCCAAAACAGCCTTTACCCTATCTCCTGCTTCATCAGCTGTATCTTCAAATCATGGCTAATCCCCATGGCTAATGCTTCCTTTCCCTTAGTATTCAGGTATCTTCAAGCTAACTTTCTCCACTGTGCTTGTACCTATTCTCTTGGTGCCACAGTTGGCAGGGGTAGACAGATTTGTTCCCACCTCCTCCCGAGCTGAGAAATCACACTGGCCGAGAGCAGGGCCTGCCTGACTGCCCGTGGCTGCCCTGTTTGTCTCCTCTCAGTGGCTCTTGAGCCCTCAGCCTTGCTCTCTCAGAGTGGCCATTGCCTTTGTACCACTTCCGGCACCGGTGTTCTTAGTGGGAAGGTATTTTGTTTGCATGGAAAAAGATGCTAAGCTAATGCCATAGTTGTGTCTGAGTGCTCTGCATGCCCCGCGGTGCCTCACCCAGAGTGAAGAGAACTGTGAGCCTGCTGATCCTAGTCTCAAGTAATAGCCTTTCAGAGAAGGGAGCAGTCAGAGAAAAATTCTGCAAAAATGGGGGGGGATCTCAGATCTTGAGACTCCCGTTCACATGTTTTTTCACTGCCCACATGACATTGTGTCCTTTTGTTGGCTGGGAGGCAGGTGAAAGTGGGCAGGAAAGCCAAAAGGTTTGGAGTTTTCTTGTTACCGCACCACATCTACCTGCTCCTTCGCGCTTATCCAGATCCTATTGCTGGAGAGTCTTGGGGCACCTCCCAAACATTACTCATCACCACCTCCCTCAAAACAGGAGATCACTGGGGGAGATAGGGGAGCGCGAACCCTGCTGAGACTAGCGTTCTGTCTCCCACATGATTGCTGTAAGCTCTGGAGGTGAACTGCACTGTTGAGTTTCTACCCGTCATGGTGTTCTGATGATAAAGCTTAGATTAAACCCTTTAAAAGATATAATATAGTAATAGTAAAACCAATACAGATGTTTTACAGGTATTTTACATCAAATTCTCTGTGCTGTGGAATGGTGTAACGTATGCAGTGCGGTTGAATCATTGCCTGGGGTTGTCATATGTGGGTTCAGTTTAAAACTAATGGAGTGGCCAAACGTCATGAAGACATGGGTATTCCTCCCTCCATCCCCTCTGATTAACGTAGAGCTGCATCAAAAAGGAAGTGTTCTCCTAGTGTACTGAAAGGAACGGTTACAGCCTGAATGCTGTTCTTGTACGTTTTGGCAAGTATAATGCTCACTTGAAAGTTCAACATCACAGGTGAAGGGATAAGAAAAGACAAGTATCTTAGGAAAAAATAAATTCTCTGATAACACTGTAAAGAACATATGATCTTAGCAGAAAGGAATTTTAAAAAGCCTGGGAAAAAAACCCTTATTCTTTAGGCTCTGCCAACAAAAAATAAATTGAGAAGGATCTTTAAATATAGCTAATAAACTCACATGCTTGGGGCAGGAGAAAAAATCAGTTTGCAGTTTGTTAATCTACTGGCAAAGTCAGCTGCACGTACAGCTCAGTGCTCTGTTCAAACAGAGAGTGTGTCTGAAAGCCGCTGCCGTGTGCTGTCTCTGCTGGAGGTCCAGAAAGGAAAGCATTAAGGTGCATTGCAAGGTAAGCACGAGCGGCGTGCTAATCCCCTCTTTGAATGTATAAGTGAGAGAAATGAAAGGGACATGTACATATTAATCATGGCTCCTGCACCATTTGCTCTGATGGCCCCAACCACCATCCTGAGTGGGACATTGGCTTTACCGGTTAGGGAAAAGCTATAATGCCTAAGGCACCCGAACTGGTCACTGGGTGTGAACGTCTCTAACAGCGGATAAAGGTGTTTGGAAGCAGA